>CAJHNH020002424.1:778638-846136 GCA_905116865.2 Candidula unifasciata | reverse complement strand
AAAAGTCTGCTGGTGTCACATTAGAGAAGATGGACATGTAGATATTCGGAATTTTGATAAATTAAAAAACCCCTCCCCAAAAAAAATATTTTTTTTACAAACTGTACTTTAGTAAGGGGGCAAGAGGTAGACAAAGATACAAGTCAAAGGGGACAACGTCAAAAGCATTGACGAACAGCAGCCTGAGAGAATTTACAACCAAGGACAATGTGATATGAGTTTTAGAGGTCCATTGCAGCCAACCACAATGTGAAGACGGGCAACCAGCGCCCACCACCCACCCCTTAACCCATTGCGGCGGGAACCAACACGGGAGGATTGTTAACTTAAATTATTATAAACTATTTGCAATATTCAGTTCTCGTCATTACACATGAAATATGATTTACACGTGGAAAGAGTTACAACGTTTAAAAACTTCATGGGTTCCATTTCGATTCAATAAAATCGCTGAGATTCGCCAGTCGCGGTGATTGGAGGTCCAAATCTACTCTAAGTATTGTGTTTTGGGCGGGGCTTTTCGGCGGGTGAACAACTGCTTTATGGGAGGGGGAAGGGTTGTGTGTGTGTGTATGTGAGAGAGAGAGAGAGAGAGAGAGAGAGAGAGAGAGAGAGAGAGAGAGAGAGAGAGAGAGAGAAACAATATGATGAAAACCTAATGAAATTAAGTCAATCCTTTCCTTCTTATGACATGACTAAATAATGCATATTGTAACCTTCTGATGTGAGCAAACGGTTCCCTTCTTTCAAGATATCTCCTGCACACTTTTCTGTCTAAACACCATTAAGACAAAGTACAATATTATATATAAAGAAAACATAAAAACTACAGTATGCATTTACTGTTCATCGTGTATCAATATAGCAAACAAAAAATGTAAGTGGGCAAAAAGCAAGCTTAAAACTAACAAAGATGGCACGTAAGATTCAACATACACATAAAGCTAGGGAGTAGTATCACTTTTACAGTTATGCAACCGAAAAAAGCTGAGTATAAAACATGATTTTTCAAAGTTAAAAGTAAGTCGATGGGATTAATTTCATTGCACTGGGTTTTATCCCATATGGCTCAGTCTCTCTTCGCAGAATGACTAGCCACAATGTCGAGAACGTTGCACAAAGAATGATCTCTTGTAGCTCAGGGCGACGAACCCTCATGCTCTCATTAACGGAACGATGCAGCTGAGAAACAAACTCACGATCGTTATAGCACGAGGCAAACCGTTGACCACTTCGCCACAGATATCCCCTATTGATTCTTCACCAGTCTGATCCAGTTAACGAAGTTAATGGATACAGCCGGAGTCAGGGTCAATAGCGTTGGAAATCCATTGCGGTCCAACCATCATTGTTGAGACGGTCCCCGGGCTGATTTGCGTCATAGCCACCAGTAACTTAAACTGATGGCGGTTCGGATTTGCCGTTTTAAATTGATTAATTCTGTTTGCAGCCTCTACTATCTGATATCAGGACGTCAGATAAGACAGATAGGTCACGTCTGACAGTTTCACAGCGGAGCCGCTGCAACTCAACGTTAGTGAGCTTGGCTGTCTGGACAGATTGTTCAGGTTCGATGTCTAGAAATGGCAGACTTTGTCCCCCCTACGTGAGAGACGCCGCAGAGCAGTGACTAAATGCTTGCCCGCCGGTCCGAACGTCTCGGATTCGAATCCGAGTTGGTCGGATTTGTTTGTTCGATAAATCATCAGTTGCCTTTGCCGACTGGCGTGATCGATCATGCTTCTCCATAATCTGCAATCTCCTGCAGCATATATCAGTTCGTGTGCCGACAACCCTCTATGCCATGCAACAAGACTGTCAAGCATCTTCTCTATCTCGTTGTTGTCCTTCCTCTATCCCTCCTTCCACAGATCTTTCCAGTGATCCACAACATGTTCTATTTTCCCTCTTTCTCATAACAAGGGCCGACAAATAATGACTGTCTCCTTCTGATGTCTGTGATAAGTTATCTTCTGGCTCCCGCCTCTTTCAAAACCTCTTTGTTGCTCTTTTTTTTGGCCGTCCAAGGAATTCTAAGCATTCTTCTGAAAACGACATCTCTGAGGCCTCAAGAAATTGTTTGGCCTGCCTACCGATTGTCCCCAGATTCACAGCCATATGTTAAACTGGATGTATGTAGCAAGCAAGAATTGTTTTTCTAACTCTCAATGACAAGAATATATTGCACGAGATGTTTTTCAGTTCCATAAATGCTCTAGCTAAAAATAAGTATCAGGAAATTTGATAGGAAGTAAAAGCAGCCGGTGTGATGTTGACCGCATCAGTCATAGACTGTCTAAGCGGGGTAAAAAGGTCAAGATCAATATGCCTGATAAGGCAATGTCACCAGAAGGGTCCTTACTTTTATTTAAAGGTGGGAAAGAAAAGTGGGGTGGAAAAAGGGGGGGGGGGGTATTGTTCTAGGCTTAGAGGTTGCGAACAACCTTCTCTGGATCTGGATTGAGCGAATAACGTTTTTAATTCCTGGTGGCTGATTCGAAACAAGCTGCGGGCGACTTGGCAGCAGACCGACTGTAACAGTTTTATCGAGAACCGATCGTTCGGTGAACAATGGCAAACTACTGAACGTAAAATTGTCTAGTAAATCACAAACAGCCAAAAAATGTGGAAGTTGGTTCGGCAACGTCCTGTAATCGACACGCAATGAACTAACCAACCAACTAACTAACTAACTAACCAACTTACCAACCAACCAACTAACCAACTAACTAACCAACCAACTAGCTAACCAACCAACTAGCTAACCAACCAACTAACCAGCCAACTAGCTAACCAACCAACTAACCAGCCAACTAGCTAACCAACTAACCAACCAACTAACTAACCAACCAACTAACCAACCAACTAACCAGACAAATAGCTAACCAACCAACTAGCTAACCAACCAACTAGCTAGCTAACCAACCAACTAGCTAACCAACCAACTAGCTAGCTAACCAACCAACTAACTAACCAACCAACTAACTAACCAACCAACTAACCAACCAACTAGCTAACCAACCAACTAGCTAGCTAACCAACCAACTAACTAACCAACCAACTAGCTAACCAACCAACTAACTAACCAACCAACTAACTAACCAACCAACTAACCAACCAACTAGCTAACCAACCAACTAGGTAGCTAACCAACCAACTAACCAGACAAATAGCTAACCAACCAACTAACCAACCAACCAACTAACTAACCAACCAACTAGCTAACCAACCAACTAGCTAGCTAACCAACCAACTAACCAGACAAATAGCTAACCAACCAACTAACCAACCAACCAACTAACTAACCAACCAACTAACCAACCAACCAACTAACTAACCAACCAACTAACCAACCAACCAACTAACTAACCAACCAACTAGCTAACCAACCAACTAACTAACCAACCAACTAACCAACCAACTAGCTAGCCAACCAACTAACTAACCAACCAACTAACTAACCAACCAACCAACTAACCAACCAACTAACCAACCAACTAGCTAACCAACCAACTAGCTAACCAACTAGCTAACCAACCAACCAACTAACCAACCAACTAACCAACCAACTAATCAACCAACTAACTAACCAACCAACTAACTAACCAACCAACTAACTAACCAACCAACTAACCAACCAACTAATCAACCAACTAACTAACCAACCAACTAACCAACCAACTAGCTTACCAACCAACTAGCTACCCAACCAACTAACCAGACAAATAGCTAACCAACCAACTAACCAACCAACTAACTTACTAACTAGGATCCACACAATGCAGAAATTAAATATTGTCTAGAGAGGAAAGACAAATTAGGTAGAAAACGGACTTGATGATGTCTGCTATTTTTGGACTGATGTTGGACAAGGCACAACTGAGGTCACTCTCCATTTCATGATGGCAGTGCTTTTTTCTTTTCATGAATGTTACTGAATATAACAAGTACTCAGTTTCAAAATTGCTTGACGCCACCCTTCCAAACTCCCGACCCTCCCCCGTCCCCTCTTCCCCTGGTTGAAGACCATTGGTCTAACGTTTCCTATTCCAACAACAACGTCTGCTGTAGAGCGTTTTCCTGAAAACATGACATTAACAGGGGGAAAAGGCCGTGGCATTATATTTGTCAGGAATATTGTCATTAAAGCCTAATCCCAAACATAAGCCCAAGATCGTCAGACAGACAGACCTATTTCATACAGGCGTATTTAATTAAAATGTAACGAACATATAAATATAAAGTAACTTTGTGATTAATGTTTTAAAAAATGATACTATAAAATATAATTAGGCATTATGTAAACTGAAGACACGCATATAGGTTAGTTGCGTATCCTTTACAGGAGGTTGCAAAACCAACCCCAACAGCCCCTGGCTTAGTGTTACTTTTCTAGGCAAATTTACGTCTAACAGTTTGCTATAGCTTTCTGGACGGTCGGCTTTCTTGATACCACTGTCGAAACCAACGCAAGGCGCATGGTCCGCAGCTGGGATCGAACCTGGCATCCTGGCATTGCGAAGCGTTTGCATCGACTTAGCCACGCAGCCGACCGAAGACACGCATCTATATTAATAAAAATGTTAATTTTCCGATGTTGTTAGCTAAAAACTCGGAAACTACTGAAGCGCACAAACCACGAACGACGTAGCTCCAGCAACAGTCAAATCATTATTTGTTTCGTTGCCGGCCCGGATTTGTTTTTTGTTCCTTTGCCATATTTGACTGCTGAGCTATTATTGAACTTTGCATTATTATATAATTTCATTTCCACGTTCGATTCCCCTCTAGGTGATATAATAATTTTTTTTATCCCTTAACTGGGCGGCTGGCACGTTGTGTTGTGGTTTATAGCTAGGCTGCGATATCTACGCCTTTTTCGGTTTGGGGGTTTATAGCTAGCCTGCGACAGCGGCGACGTGATGCTCAATGGTCATGTAACGGGTAATCTTCGTTCGCCCTCGAGATGGCCGTTGGCACCTTGTGTTGGGGTTTACAGCTAGGCTGCGATATCTGACCTAAACTCTTCAGTCGTCGGTAGTATAGTTGTAAGTGTATCATCCTCACGCGGGTGACCGGTGTTCGATTCCCCGCTGGGTGATAATTGTTCTTTTTTCCTTAAGAGGGTGGTTGCCACGTTGTGTTGTGGTTTCTCTTCAGTCTTAGGTAGTATAGTTGTAAGTATTCTGCCCTTTATGCGGTTGACCGGTGTTCTATTACCCACTGGGTGCTTATTTTTCTTTTTTTTTTCCTCAAGAGGGTTGTTGGCACGTTGTGTTGTGGTTTACAGCTAGGCTGCGATATCTGCGTCTTTTGGCCAAAGACATCCGATTTCAGTAAAGTCACATTTAACCTCCCCGTGACGCTTTACTCGATCATAAACTATTCGTTGATGACAGAGGCTGTTACCTAAGACTGATTACAGTCCAGTTTACTTTACTGTTTGTCATGGCAATGCAGATCGTGTTAGACGGGGCGGCCGGCTACGGACTGGGCCTTCAAATAGGGGATCACTGGTTGCCGCCACTGCGCGCATTTATGGATGACACGACTATAATAACGGGCAGCGAGGAGTCTGCCCGCACGATCCTGAATAGATTGGACGCGGTGGTCCAATGGAGCGGTATGCAGTTCAAACCGCAGAAGTCGAGGAGTCTGTCAATCCATAAGGGCAAGGTGTCGGCGACCAGTTTTACGGTGGCAAGGAACAAGATCCCTACGGTTCTGGAGGAACCGGTGAAGAGTCTCGGTCGCGTTTACGATTCGAAGTTATCTGACAGAGCGGAAGTCCGGCGAATACATGAGTCACTGGCTACAGGCCTGCTCGCGATCGAGCGTTGCAGGCTGGTCGGGAAATTCAAGGTATGGTGTCTCCAATTCATGTTGATTCCGAAGCTTCTATGGCCACTGCTAGTCTACGAGGTGACGATGACTGCAGTGGAAACCATGGAAAAGAAAATCAATACAGCCTTAAGAAAGTGGATTGGTGCACCGCCTTGTCTGACCGACGTGGCTCTGTATTGCAAGCAGGCTAAGCTGGTACTTCCGTTCAAGTCGATAACAGAAGAGTTTAAAGTCGGCAAAGTAAGGCTCGCCATGCTTCTGCGCGAGTCTTCAGACCCAAATGTCACCGCTGTCCAGCCCGCTCTAAGACTGGCCAGAAGTGGAAGGTCCTCGATGCGATAGGAGCTGCTCAGAACGCACTAAAATTGAAGGAGGTAATGGGTTACACACAAACCGACCGTCGAGGCCTAGGGCACGGGAAGGTCAATTGTGGGTCAAAGGCTTCAGCCAAAGAACGCCGAGACATGGTGATACAAACGGTGAGGGACAACGAAAAACGAGATTCGGGTTCAGAAAGCAGCCCAGCAGTCGCAGCAGGGCCATTGGGTCAGCCTGGAGAGCGCATTGCCTAGAATACTCACATGGGGTGAGATCTGGCGGATGACCCCGCTGCGACTGAGCTTTATCGTTCGTTCGGCGTACGATGTATTACCGTCCGGTGTTAACATGGTTAAATGGTCTGCGACCAACGATCCGACTTGCCCGTTGTGCAAATCAAAGCAAACTCTTGAGCACGTCCTGTCCGCGTGCAGGAAAGCCCTAGGTCAAGGCCGCTATACCTGGCGCCACAACAAGGTGCTAAAAGAGTTTGCAGCCGTTGTCGACCAGGCTAGAATGAGGGCTAATGCCAGAGCCAGTTCTAGTATCGTCCCCATTCGTTTCCTCAAGGCTGGGCAGGTTCCAAAAGGTTATGTCACAAAAAACGCATTCGCTCCATCTGTGCTAGACTCTGCGAGGGACTGGTTACTGGCGGTTGATCTGCCAGGACATGAACGGTATCCCGAGTTGATCCGTAAAACCGGCCTGCGACCGGACATCGTTCTCCATTCTGCGCAAAAACGGCAACTCATCCTGATTGAGTTGACGGTCCCGTTTGAGTCGCGGATGGAGGAGAATCATTTGTATAAGCTCGAGAAATACAGTGATTTAGCAGCCGGTTTGAGGAGAAACGAGGCTTACACAGTACGGGTATTTGCCGTCGAAGTGGGAGCGAGAGGCCTCGTTTCCACTTCGCTCTACAATGTGGTTAAAGAGTTAGGATTGCGCGGTAATGAACGGAAACGGGCACTCAAAAAACTTGGTGAGGTGGCCGAAAGGGCATCCAGCTGGCTCTGGACGCAGCGCAACAACGTAGGGGACGGGCCTCGGTGAGCTGGTCCGGGTATCTAGTGGAAAAGAGTTTCTTATCCCTTTGAAAAGTCCATCGTGTACGAATTGTCTGCCAGTGTTCCTCTGCCATCTGCTAATAAAAGTCCAAGATGTGTCCGGTAAACCAAAGTAAGCTTGTCGCTCGGTCGTCCAGGCATGCGGACTGTTCTAATTACGCTGCCGTGGCGGCTTCTTATCTCACAGTACCTCCTTCGAAACCACCAAGTCGTCTTGTCTCTGGCCGAAAGTATAACACCATCCGGTAATTCTGTGCGGCGGGGAAGCAGCCCTGAGCTTCATGAACTCAGGTGGGCCCACCTCCGAATACGTTTAGGAATCGTGGGCCGAAACGTGTGTCGAAAGAGGATAATTTCTACTGATGACTGTAGATCCCCGCTGTACTTGCTCCCTGTGAGTTTATTCTTATTGGGTGGACACGGATGCCAAGGTCATTTAACATTCGTCCCTTCGGATAGGGGAGATAACGGGTAGGGTTTTTTATTTCCGCTATTTGAGAATATAGACCGGACTATTACTGTGGGTTCCCTCACTGGTTAGGTGATAGATTTATTTATTTATTTATTTTTTTTTTTTTAATTTTTTTTTTTTTATTTATTTATTTTTTTTTATTTATTTTTTATTTATTTTTTTTGTCATACGCAACGTTGTGTGAAAAATTGAAAGCAATCGGTTCAGTAGTTTCTGAGTCTATAGTTAACAAAGTCGAAAAATTACCATTTTTATTAATATAGATTTCGCCAAGTGATGATTTTTCATTCCTTCGGAGAGGGATATATCATTGAGGAAAAGGGGGGGGGGGGGGGTTATGCCAGACACTGTTAGCTGAGAGAGCTTAGAACATTATTTTCAAGTTCTCATGTGTGTTTTGTCTATGAATCTGTGTTTGCCTGCGATTGCGTGGTGTGCCTGTGAGTGTAAGTAGTGTGTCTGTGAGAGCGTGTGTGTGTTGAGTGCTGTTTCTGAGTCTTGCTCCTGTGAGTGTTGTTTCTATGTGTATATGTTGTTTCTGTGTGTATGTGTTGTTACTATGTGTATGTGTTGTTACTGTGTGTATGTGTTGTTACTGTGTGTATGTGTTGTTTCTATGTGTATGTGTTGTTTCTATGTGTATGTGTTGTTACTGTGTGTATATGTTGTTTCTATGTGTATATGTTGTTTCTGTGTGTATGTGTTGTTTCTATGTGTATGTGTTGTTTCTATGTGTATATGTTGTTACTGTGTGTATGTGTTGTTTCTATGTGTATGTGTTGTTTCTATGTGTATATGTTGTTACTGTGTGTATGTGTTGTTTCTATGTGTATGTGCTGTTTCTATGTGTATATGTTGTTACTGTGTGTTGTGTTGTTTCTTATGTGTATGTGTTTGTTTCTATGTGTATATGTTGTTACTGTGTGTATGTGTTGTTTCTATGTGTATGTGTTGTTTCTATGTGTATATGTTGTTACTGTGTGTATGTTTGGCGTCTATTTGGGCTGTGTTTGTGAACGATGTGCTTGTGTTAAATCAGTTTTCATGTATTTTATTTGTGTTTATTGGTTGTGTCTATGTTTATGTGTTCTGTTTGTGAGAGTATGTATGCCTGTAAATGTTGCATCAGTGTGTGTTGTCTGTGTGCTTGTCGTATGTGTGTGTACATGTGACTGTTTTGTGTGTGTGTGTGTCTGTGTATGTTGGGTCTGTGTGTATGTGTGCGCGAGTTGTGTGTGTACTGCGTGTGTGTAAATGTGTTCTGTGTGAGATTGTGTCTATACCTGTCTGTCTGTATGTCTGTCTAATCTATCTATCAATCGTTATAATATATATATATATATATATATATATATATATATATATATATATATATATATATATATATATATATATAAATATATATATATATATATATATATTATATATATATATTTATATATTTTATATATATATATATATATGTGTGTGTGTGTGTGTGTGTGTGTGTGTGTGTGTCTTAAATGAGCAGAACAGAGAGAGTTAGGCTAATGTTTATAAACGAAAGTACTCGTGTTAATAACTTGTTATTTGATGTATACGCTTGAACAAAAAAAGGGAGGGGAAGGCGTATAAAGAAAATGGAAGGGGTGGAAAAGAGAGGGGGAGAGAATGAGAGAGAGAGAGAGAGAGAGAGAGAGAGAGAGAGAGAGAGAGAGAGAGAGAGTGAGAGAGAGAGAGAGAGAGAGAGAGAGAGAGAGAGAGAGAGAGTTTTTTAATGCCTAGAAAATTTATCAATTACTCAGATGCCCTTGGAACGCCAATTAGTCTGGTTAAGTTTCAAAATCTCGCTGTTCCAGGAAGTGGCTAGAAGCTATAATTAAAATGCTGCCTGGGTGTATAGGTTTCGTGCGTCTCAACGACTCCAAGATGATGATATTCGTCCCGTATGCCATTAGAATCATCATTATTAGCTTCATCAATAATGTCTTTTCAAGATGTTAATGTCTTTTTTATTATCATTATCGTTATCAGCACTTGTTTTATCGATGAGTTGTTTATTTCTTCTCCATTTCTCAGAATATTTCTGTGATTATCATGTAGGAGAAATAGATGTTCAGTCACAGTTAACCTTGGCCAATGTCTGTCTGTCTGTCTGTCTGTCTGTCTGTCTGTCTGTCTGTCTGTCTGTCTGTCTGTCTGTCTGTCTGTCTGTCTGTCTGTCTGTCTGTCTGTCTGTCTGTCTGTCTGTCTGTCTGTCTGTCGTTGTCGTCCTTATCCTTCGCCTCTTCCATCCCGTTCTACTTCTTCTTCTTCTTCTTTTTCTGCATCCCTTCCCTCCTTCCGTCTGTCTTTTCTTCTAACATTCACGTCCAGTCGTTCTATCCTTCAGCATCTGCAGTTCTAGTCATCTCTAACCCTCCCCCCCCCCCCCCAAACCCCACGCCGCCTCTATATTTTCCCCACGGTTATTTTCCTTCAAGATTTTCTAACATGTTATTACGAGAAGTGAGTTTGAAAACTTAGCTATAGCTGGCAAACATTAGAAAAGGAGCATAAGACAGACGTTTGTAAAACTCAAGTGCGTTGCTACACGTTGTCGGCGGAGGAAGAACACAGACTTAATTTGATGCGGAATTGTTGGAACAGGGTGTCACTGGCCGCGTAGCTGCCGTAGACGTTCGTGCATTTCCACAGATCTTGGTCTTTGGTGTTCTGGATCAATTCCACTTATGGTATTTCTCTAAGCTACTGTCTTAAGTTAACCACCATCATTTATCTTGGTCTGCCTCTGCCTCTTCTACCAGTGATCTTTCCAGGTGTCACGATATTTTCCAGTGCTCCCTTTCTCATCACACGACCCAAAAAAGTTGTCTCCTTCTCATTGGTGTATATAATATTGTACTTTTATTAGCCATATCCAGGCGATCAATGTTTGTTATTCTCGCAGTCCAAGGGATTCGCAACAATCTTCCCAATAACAAACATCTCAGTTGCCTCCAAACTCTTCTTAATTTGTTTGCTGACATTTAAGAATCACTGCCATACAACAGGTACAGGCTCGACGTAACATTTCAGTACTCCTTTTCTGAATTTTAATAAGTAATTTATTACTTAAGATACTTTTCATCTTTTGAAATGCTGCCTTTGCCTGGCCAATTCTGCTCTTAATTTCTGTGACGCATCATTCATCTGATTTTATGATTATACCCGAATACTTGAATTTATTAACTTGGTTATAAGCATTCTCCCTTCTATTACTGCGTCATTTTTATAGCTACCTTCTTAGATGTAACCATTGTTTCTGTTTTCTCTACATTCAAGGAAAGTGTCTTTTCTGCACTCTCTAGTACCACAATCTCTAATAGTGGTTGTAGGCCTTCTGCGTTTTCAGCTATTGATACTGTATCATCTGCATAACGAAGAATGTTTATATTTTACCCTCCAACAAGCATTCCTGGTCTACCCGTGACCTCCCTCATTATTATTTCACTACAAAGAGATAAGAGAGCCTGTGATAAAACGCATCCTTGTCTCACTTCTTGCTTTATCTGTTCATAACGTCCTACGTTATTTCCCAATTTGACTTCTGCTTCTTGCTTACGGTAAATAATTTTTTTATTATTCTGCAGATCTTTCCTATCAATATTAAAATTCTCCAACAATTTTATCGTGTTATAATTTTTCACTTTATCAAAAGTTTTAATGTAATTTATGAAGCACAAATATATGTCTATCTATTTCTCCATTGATCTCTTTACAAATGTTCCTAATATCTATATTGAAGTTTTTTGTACCTTTCCCTTCTACAAAAACTTACTGTTCTTCACTCATTTCCATTGTTATATTCTTTCTTGTTCTTCTAATTATAAATATGAGTATAATTTGTTGACATGGTTAATGCGGTTGATTGTACGAAATTCATCACGTTCTATTGCCCCAGGTCTTTTAGGGAGTGCAATAAATACAGACTTCAACATATCATTAGGTATATCTTCGCTGTTGTAAACAACATTCAACAGTTGAGTTAATACGTTAACACCAAGTACTCTACGAGTACTTCTATTCCCTCTACTGTAATTCCATCTGGTCCAGCGGTTTTTCCTTTCTTCATATGGACATCAGAAACTTTTTCTTTTAGTAGGGTGGCCCTTCTATGTTACTTTTCTGTTGTTAAATCTGTTCTTTTTCCCATTATTCCAATTTTTGAGTGTAACAAATACTTTTTTTTAAGCAACATCTGTACATAATTATGGATTACCTACGATCAGACATGGTGGACTTTCTTACAATAGTTGACTGTCTTACAACAGTAGACTCTCTTACAAAAATGAGCTCTCTTACAACAGTGGACTCTCTTACAACAGTGGACTATCTAACAACAGTGGACCCTCTTACAACAGTGGACTATCTAACAACAGTGGACTCTTCCTTACAGTGGACCTCTTACAACAGTCTTACAACACAACAGTGGACTCTCTTACAACAGTGAACTATCTAACAACAGTGGACCCTCTTACAACGGTGGATCCGCTTACAACAGTGGACTCTCTTACAACAGTGGACTATCTAACAACAGTGGACCTTCTTACAACAGTGGACTCTCTTACAACAGTAGACACTCTTACAACAGTGGACACTCTTACAACAGTGGACTCTCTTACAACAGTGAACTATCTAACAACAGTGGACCCTCTTACAACAGTGGATCCGCTTACAATAATGAACCCTTTTTAACATGTTACCTGGTCCTACTCGGGAAGCTAGGTGCAAATAATATTTCTGCGATTCTCGTAAACATAATATGTATATGGCTTCTTGAGTATCTAATATTCGTGTGACGTGTCGTGTAAATAATATTTATGTGTCTTCTCGTGCACGTAATTTCATCTCTTTATGACATCATCGTGTGGCAGATCTTTTGCAGAATGTCTCTCTCATCACGGTCCGACTGAAACTCGGTGTGTCGCCAGCTATCCCACCTCGTGCACTTTCTTACCCACAGAGCCACTTACATCCTGTGCCCATCTTCGTGTTGGTCGGCCACTGTCCCTCCTTACTGGTACCATATCTTTTTGCTATTATTTTACAAAGTCCGCAGTGGTGCTTGATATGGCTAAAATCCGGTCAAAATGGACGCTAGGCACGGCAACTGTTTCGAGTCGTGGCAAAGTTTTTGCTTCTGCCAGACGGTGGCCGTTGAATTTTTGCTCCATTTGTTGACTGAAAGGATATAGTTTCGTCCCGCAGCTACTGAGTTGAGTGTATGGTGTGACCCTGTGAACTGGGTATTTCATTTGGAATGTTTCTCGACTGTAACCAACGTCGTGTTGTGTTGTGAATTGTAGATTCAGAAAATGGCGGGTGGCCTGTTGTCACAATATTGGTTGTGCTCTTGTGTGATTAAAATTGATGGCGCGTGCAACTGCTAATTTGTTGGTTACCTCTGCTACCGTCGATGATGAGCTGCATTTCTAATGTCGGACTGTTTGTGTTAGCACTTCTGGTGGTTACCGTATGCTTTTAATGCGTGTGTATGCTAGTGCATGTGCTGAGACAGCAGTCTGTCGATCTCTCCACAGGTGACTGTGATAAACATTCTGTGTTTTTCGTTGGCACAGGAACGGAGCAGCTATGGGGTGACCCGTTTGCTATGAAGCTAAAACTAGGATTATATAGTCCAAAATATTTCAACTTCCGAGACACGATGCTGTCGCTTTATGTGGCTTCTTGCACATGTAAAATTTAGGTCGCCTCTTGTGAAAATAATATTAAGGTTGCTAGTTGTGAATATAATATTAGTAATCATTATAAAGAATATAATACTTATGTCGCTTGTAATATTATTAATATCAATTTGACTTCTTGTGAATATATGTGTGTGCCTTCTGGTGAAGATTATGTTGTTGTTGGTGGGTTTTTATTCCCTTCCCCCCCCCCCCCCCCCCCCCATTTTTAAAATTTATTACTGTGTATATGATTTCTTGTAAATATATTTTGCAAAATCATGTTGCAGCTGGTGCCATTAACAGGGGTACTCTTCAATGGCTTGATTATGAAGACGTAGCACCTATAGGAATGCTCCGAGGATAGGATAGCATGTCTTGGGTCATTCATTCACTGCGGGAATGCTTCAGTTGTAGTGATATAAATTCGATAGTCATTCATTTACTGCGGGAACACCATGAGAATAGTAATTCAATTCTTGATTCAATAATTTATTGTTGGAGTGCTCCGAGTGTAGTGATATCAATTTTTTGATTGATTGATTCATTGTTAATATATTTATGTGGCTTCTTGTTAATATAATATGCCTGTGCTTTCTCTCGTATCTAATATTTCTGTCGCTTCTTATGTATCTTGTAATCCAACATAATAAATAAGTTGTAGATGTAGACCCAAATGTGCCAGGAGATCAATACAAATTGACTCACAAATCTCAGCAAATAACGTGTTAGCTCACCGCTCAAACATTGAATGTGCAAGTGTGATATGAGGCGTGCACGCATATCTATAATTCATTTATTGTAATCACATTGAACATTCCTACATCACTGGGTAAATCATTTCCTGTCCGTTACTGCCCTCGGAACCTCTCACTCTAAGGCATCTTTCCGAGAAATACTTCCATGTGTTTGCCTGGTGTGTGTGTGTGTGTGTGTGTGTGTGTGTGTGTGTGTGTGTGTGTGTGTGTGTTTGTGGTTCTGACTCACTCTTATTATTTCACTCACTATGTCTCCCTCTTTCTGTCCTCTCTCTCTCTCTCTACTCTCTCTCTCTTTCTATCTCTCTCTCTCTCTCTCTCTCTCTCTCTCTCTCTCTCTCTCTCTGGGAGTAAAAAATCAGATTGTCCTCTGATAAATGTGAGTTAGGGGTCGTCGCTGGTAGTGCTCAGTTTCGTTGTTTATGCGATGATCCCAATGACTGCCAGCTCTGCAAAGCCATAAAGAAAGAGAGAACGAGAGAGAGCGCGAGGTGAAATAAAACACATTCTCTCTCTCTCTCTTCTCTCTCTCTCTCTCTCTCTCTCTCTCTCTCTCTCTCTCTCTCTCTCTCTCTCTCTCTCTCTCTCTCTTTCTTCCTGTCCTTTTATTTCCCCTTTCAAACGATGGGCTCAACTTGTGTCAGCACTTTAGCTCTGCCTTGGTTTACGATAACTTTCGGACACTGTTTTCATAGTGAGCTTAGATCTTTCCGGTAACGTGTAATCTTGCTGGCTTGTGTAAACGGCGTTTTAATGTTAGGAGCATTAACTTTACCACACCATATTTTCCTCTTCTCTTCCTCCTCCTCCTCGTTCTTCTTCATCACCGTCTTTTTTCTCAGTGTTCACCGGCTGTACGCTCTGGCAGAAGGTTCAGGTTGTTTGTCCACTTCTGTACTTTAGTCTTGTTCCAGAACTTGAGTTTTGCGTTTTAGAGATCCAAGGTTTTGACCTGTTGGCATTCCAACGAAAACCAAGCTGTGTTCAACAGGGAAAGACATGCGTCGCAGCACAGACTTTATACTTTGCATGGTCTCCAAGAGGGTGCTAAAATGTTTCATAGAACCTGTTCTGTGGTATGGCAGCGAATCGTGGAATGTCAGTGATCAAATTAAGAAGAATTTGAAGCAACAAAGATGTGGTTTCTGAGACGAATATTTCAAATACCTTGGACCGCCAGAGTAACTAACAATGATTGCTTGAAAGAAGCTAATGAAAGTAGATCTCTATATAGGTTAGTTGGGTATCCTTTACAGGACGTTGCAGAATCAACCCAAGAAACCCCTGACTGTGTAGTATTTCTAAGCAAATTTACGTCCAGTAGTTTGCCATTGCTCCTGGACGGTCGGCTTTCTTGATACCACTGATGAAACCAACGCAAGGCGCATGGCCCGCAGCTGCGATCGAACCCGGCATCCCGGCATTACGAAGCGTTCGCATCGACTTAGCCACAGAGCCGACTAGATCTCTATATACAACAATAAAAAAGAGACAAACACTGTTCTTTGGTCAGACAATGAGAAGAAAGACATTGGAGAACATCGTGACAACTGGAGAGATTAGTGGAAAAGGGGTTGAGGCAGACCAAGATAGATGATGCTGGATCGGCTAAAACGATAGTATGGGGGGAGGGGGGGGGAGATATCATTAACAGAGCTGTTCCAGGCAACAAGGGACCGTGATCTGTGAAGACGCATGAGCGCCTTCGCCAGTTGGCAGTGCACGTGATGATGATGATGGTCTCCATGGTCTCAGCACAGCCTAAGGTTGGCTCGTGGTCAGTAGGGAACCAAAGTCGAGGAAGACGGTGGTAATGTAGTCTGACTGATGTGTAAAACGGAGCGTGAATAACCATATTGTTGAAAAGGGCAGCGGTGTTGATAACAGAGTAACTGTGATTGAGGAGTGAGAGAATCTGGAAGAATAAACTGGCAGAAATTGAATTTGGAATCTGAGCGCCTTTTGCTTTAATTCAATTATGACGATGATGATGATGATGATGATGATGATGATCTTAATGAAGAATAAGAAAAATAAGAAGAAGAAGAAGCAGAAGAAGAAGAAGAAGAAGAAGAAGAAGAAGAAGAAGAAGAAGAAGAAGAAGAAGAAGAAGAAGAAGAAGAAGAAGAACACGAAGAACAAGAAGAACAAAAAGAACAAGAACAAGAAGAACAAGAAGAGTTTTCCGTGCATATCCCTTTTAGAGATCAGGCTTCTTTGTTTATTGCACCCCAGTTTCTAAAGATCCTCGCCCCCTCCCCACCCCCACCCCCAAATAATCAACTTTAACGGCTGGTTTTCACACTAGGGACATCGCAGTAACCACGAAACTGAGTAGTGCCAGCGACGACCCCAAGCTAAGAACATCGCAGTAACCACGAAACTGAACAGCGCCAGCAACGACATCACGCCGAGAACATTGCAGTACCCACGAGAATGAGCAGCGCCAGCGACGACATCACGCCGAGAACATTGAAGTACCCACGAGAATGAGCAGCGCCAGCGACGACATCACGCCGAGAACATTGAAGTACCCACGAGAATGAGCAGCGCCAGCGACGACATCACGCCGAGAGCATTGAAGTACCCACGAGAATGAGCAGTGCCAGCGACGACATCACGCCGAGAACATTGCAGTACCCACGAGAATGAGCAGCGCCAGCGACGACATCACGCCGAGAACATTGAAGTACCCACGAGAATGAGCAGCGCCAGCGACGAACCCTAGGGGTATCTAAAACCCCTGGACTACTCGAAAGGGGCCTGGCGTTATCAGCGTCTAGTGCCGATTGATCTGTAAAATATGCGTCTATTCTTAAATGACCCATACACATGTGAACTTGGAAAAGGGTCCTTTTCTATTTTCTTCAATAAGTGTGTTTATGTTTGCTGTTATTTCAAACATATGACAGTAAAACCTCCTTGACATACTAGCTTAAGATGAATATCCGGTTAACATGAAAGAAATGATGGTTCACATCATCATCATCATCATCATCAGGTGCCTTGCCGACTGGCGTGGGCGATCATTCCCCTCCATAATCCTGCGGCATGTATTAGTTCGTGCGCTGACACACCTCCATGCCATGCAACAAGACTGTCAAGAATCTTCTCTCGTTGTAGTCCTCTATCCCTCCTTCCATAGATCTTTCCAGTGGTCACAGCATGTATGGATGTATTATTATTACCCACCGGTTAGCATGAGATTTTAACAGGAACTCTTGATTTTTTATTTATTTATTTATTTATTTTGAAATCCATGCTAACGAGTTTTGACTCTAATATGCATTTATTTTATTACTATTTCTTATCATTCATTGCATTTTGACTACGTATAACACGGAGCTTTAACGCCTTGAGGGACCACGCACCCTCTACTTTCAAAAATTGTTTTGGTGTGGGGAGTTAGTGGCATGTCCATGTTATGCTTAGATCGAATTGTTCTCCCTCGAAGTCGGAGTACACCTGCTAAAGAGGCAGGGAACGAGGACTGCACACAAAAAGCAAGTAAAACGGATGTACACGCAAAACACAGGTCCAGGTAAAAGCCAACAGTCCAAATGGGAAAACTGCCAGGACTTTCGGCCGGAATTCAAAACTAGTGAATAGGCAAAGTAGAAGAAAATTAGATTGTTCAGACTGCAAGCGATTTTAATCACTAACGTTATTCTTAACGGACATCATTATCTTCAAGGTCTTTACAAAGGTTTCTTCTTTCTTGTGTCCTGCTGCTTAAGCTGTGAAGTGTCGCAGAGAGGAGTTATGTGGTTTTCTCCTCTTCTTATCTTGCGCATATGCCTTTGAACAATTAAATCTTCTAACGGCTTGCTAAGCCTCTTCTAGAATCACTTCTAACTGCAAATTTTATCCAACTGTAACACTTGTATTTCGTTTTGAAAACACAAAGGAAAACACTTGTCTTGTTTACACTGCGTTCTTGCCATTGGCATTAGAAAAATGAGACGCATATACATTACTTTGCTTCCACCCCCACTACAACACTTCAATGTAGTAAGTGAAGAACGGAAAGAAAATGACTGATGTGACAATTCAGCTCTTTTAGTTTTAATTAGTAATTTAGCTTGCTAGATGTGTGAACCTATCTCAAATTGTTCCCTTAATTTTACATTTGTCTCTTTGTTTGTGCGTATTACCCTTGGCTGCAGACATTTGCTTTTAATTAAACTAGATAAGACAAAATGCTGGCTTGTTCTCTGTCTTTATTTTCGCTGTAATCTTCAAAATTGTTCTTAGTGTTGTATTTGGTTTACTAATTAACAGCAAATGTCTACTGCGTGTTTTGTGTTGTTTGTCGATTTACCTCGCAAAAACGAAGCTATGATTTTCTCTGTATATTTCTCTGTAAAAAAAAAATTAGTTGTTTGGAGCCGCCGTTATGTAGCAGCCTGGCACTGGCTTGTGGATCTATCTGTGTTAACTGAGGTGAGAAAAAGAAGGAAGGAGCGAACGAGCGTACGAAAGGACCAACTTTTTTTTCTAAGGGTGACAATTTAGGCATGTAGGTCCGTCTTACATTCGGCCCTTCCAAACACTCATTTTCATATATCAATTGTATTTTATTATTAAAAGATGTTATGTTCATATACCAATATACATACTATAAGTATGAAGTAAAATACACAAACACATGGACTGCAAATGCACACATGTGTATATATATATATTATATTATATTATATTATATTATATTATAAGGAAAACAAGACCCACTGCCTCCCCATAAGCATGTCGTAAGAGCTGTCTAATTGGGAGCTTCCTTCGAAGTCGAAATGCATCTGCCTGAGAGGCAAGGAACCAGCAGTCTGCATACAGATCAGTCATATCTGTGAAACGGATGCACACGCAACACTCAGTTTCTGGAACAGGACTGCAGTCCAAAAGTGGGCGAGCAACCAGAACTTTCCACCAGAGTTTACAGCTGGTGAACGCGAAGAAGAAAGAAGTTTACTCCTGTGACATCAGAGAAGAAAAATAGGTCGAGGATGGAGGTGTCAACTGACTTGCTTGGGATGTCCCGTTTTCAGGTCAAAACATAAACACATATTATGGTCAACCTACCCACAAGGTACAAATGTTATAGACGGGTTCTAAGAATATCATGGATAAGACGTTTTGACGTTTTGAACAACGAATCAACATTATAACACACTGGTGTAACCCATAAGTGCTCCGTTCTTCTTCTAACTCTTGAGTCCGAAGAAGCTTAGCACAGTGCTCAGGCTCTGTAGCAGCGGCTAGGATCCTGAAATACTTTGGGTAGATTTTCAACTTCAAATTTTGCACGGGCAACGCCGTTAGGCTACTTTTTTCGATTTCCAGCTGCCTATGGATTTTTTACGTGCGCAATAATGCACACGGGCGTCCGATCTCACTACTCACAGACAAGGGGGAATTACTAGAAGTCCATGTCCACGTGAAAATCCCAGCCCTTACCGGGGATTGAACCCAGAACCTCTAGGCGGACACCATGCCTCGAGACCACACAGCCCCCTATGGATAAAGAAAAGAACAAATGCATCCATACTTCAAAAACTCAATATTGAAGAAGGTTGGCTATTAAAGAGGATTTTTTTTTTAAATGGAAAATGTTGGTCACTTGAAACGTCACGAAAATTTAGAGAGAACTTTAATGGAGGGTTAAGAGAGAAAGAGGAAGGCCAAAGAGAAAATAGGTGCAGGATGTGGCGGATGATCTCCAGATGCGTGTATCAGAGATCTTGCTTGTGAGCGAGAAGTTTTCCGGAAGGTTGTTGCAAGGTTCTGCAAAGGACATGCTACTGACTGATTGACTGACCCACAAGATACTTCAGGGTTGTCTTCTTCTTGCCACCGTTTCCTTGCTGGTTTTATTTAGTCGCAGCTTTACTGATTCTCCCGCCCCTTCAGTTACACAATCTCGAATTGTGCCGGTTTCTTGGATACCAAAATTAGGACATTGTCCCGGTAACTCGGGACAACCCTGATTATTTCTGAAGAAGGCTATTAATCTCAAAAATAAAACACATCGACAACGGGAGAAAATGTCGACAGGTGGCAAATTTCCCACCCCTAGAGAATCCAAATTTAGTTTCATTGATACTTTCAAATTACCACTGTCGTCCCCATGTTATATGCAATTTTTAGTTATGTTGAAACAACACCCTGGCTTTTACCGGAGCCCTAAATAAACCAGGGATTTAAATATGACCTAACTGCTGAACGGGGTTTCCGGGGCCTCTCCAAGGGTGATCCTCATCTGCATGGTGGCACTTTGTGTCACCAGGTGTTTTGCGCTTGTGTGATGTCCTGGTGGGTTACAACTTACCTACCTACTTACCTACTTGAAGCTTTGTCTAACAACTCGCGACTTGTAGCTTCGACGACTTGGAGTTTTGTCCAATGACTCGCGACTTGTAGCTTCGACGACTTGGAGTTTTGTCCAATGACTCGCGACTTGTAGCTTTGACGACTTGGAGTTTTGTCTAACGACTCGCGACTTGTAGCTTCGACGTGATTGTGTTAACTTATAAGTGGTGTTGTTCTAAAAACATGTGTGATTCGTTTTAAATATACTATATGATACTGTATCTAGATTTGTTTTTGGAGGAGCAGCCTTGCACTTTGGGTAAGTGAAGAAAAATGTTAATAATTAAATAACCTCTCAAAACAAGTCACTTGCCTCTTTACTAATTATAACAAACTGTATAAATAATTATATGTTGTAGCAGTAAATTATTATTAATCCTCAACTGTTTGTGTTCTTTTTTTGTGTGTGAATCTTCTTCTTCTTCGTGATCACGGGCTACAAACTCTGGCTGAAAGTTCTGGTTGTTCATCCACTTGTGGTTTAGTCTTGTTCGCGACATTGGTTGTTGTGTGCACATCCGTTACACAGATTCGACTTGTTTGTATGCAGACCGCTGGTTTCTTGCATCTCAGGCGAATGCATTTCGTCTTTGAAGGAAGCCTCAATAAGTCGACTCTTATGACATTCTCATTGGGAAGGCAAAGAATCTTTTCTTGTTTTGCACAGCATTTACAGGTTTATGGTCTGTTTTAACGTGCTTCATTTACCTTTACAGTGATATATAATTCAAGACAAGGTGTTGCAAATTGTTTAAACAGTCTTAACATGTATTTACATCTCCTTTGATAACTTTTGTTCTTGTGATGTCCTGTTTAATCCTTCTCTGTAGCTTTCTAGGGCTAATTACTTCCGTCATGTTTTCAGTATAGTGAACAAGGTTCAATTTCATGTGCCTGACATACAGGACTTGTTTCCTCTGCTGTAATGAAATAAGCTACTACAGGTTGCAGTCATTGTAGTTTATTATTGCTAAGGAATTTTAGTTCACTTGTTGTATTCTTAATGACTGTGACTTGTTTTGTGTTGAAGGCAAACAGGCATTATTGTCTTATATTGCTGGATGTGTCTATTATAGAAAATGTGGCTATCTTCCGAATAACGGTCCCAAATTATCGAGGCCGAAAATATACCCTGACAGGGCCTCAGTCACATGTAAATTGCGGACTTCTTCCGGCGGCTACACAACATACAGTCGAGAGCGCTAAACTAGATGGCTAGGACTCACGGGCAAATAATATGGAGGAAGCTGCATGAGATGCGGTAGCTGCTGCTCATGAGTCCCAGCCATCTAGTTTAGCACCCCTGTGACAACTCGCTACACGCGGCGCGGGAGATACTCTCGGCAGTGACTGTAACTCGACGGAAGCTTTTTTTTTTTTTTGTGGTATGCTATTTAGTTACCGGAAGAGGTCCGCAATTTACATGTGACTGAGGCCCTGTTAGGGTTAATTTTCAGCCTCCATAAAATGGGACCGTAATTTGGAGGATAGCCGAAAATTGTAATGCATTTCATGTAAGACTTTGCTAAAGATGGACAAAACATTAATAGCTCATATTGATCTAGAAGAAGCAGCTTATACACATTGTTACATGCAGTATTCGGGAATATGAGCAATGTATTTTTAAACAGTTACCCAAAAAATTCATAATGATAATGAACTGATTTAATCCAACAAGATGAAATTGTACAAATTTGTTGTTGCTGTTTATGCCATGAGGTGCTATAGTATTGTTATGAATAATTAGTCTGTAGGAATAATTATTGCATATCACTTTCATATTGACTGTGCATGTTGCGTGTTTTCTAATTATTAACTAAGAGTATAATTATATACTGTAGTAGTCTACTAATGGTAATATTATTCTTCAGTCATTTATATTCATTTTATGTATAGTATGTGTATAATGCACAGCAGTTTTATTTGAATGATCTATTTTATAGTGCTGAAATTGTTAAAGAAAAAATGTCACTCCCCCTCCCCCCCCCCCCTTCCCCCACCCCTCCAGTCCTCTGATGTAATACCCCTCCAAAATCAAAAGACTAACACTAATTTTCTTTACTTTTTCTGGAATAACTTAAATTTATTGCTACACGGTATTGATATGTGTGTTCATGTTAACTTTATTAAATGCATTTATGTTTATGTGCAACAACCATTATTGTTATATTTTTAAATAACACACTTATTTATCTTCAAAATGATAAATCATTCAATAAAATGTGTTTTAAAATAATTAAACTGTTGTTTAATTTCCGCATAAATCTACCCGATTAAAATAGTGAAAATAGACCGACCTAACGGACTTTCACAAAAACGGGAATTTCCATTAACCTGGATGGCCCGTAATGCTCAAGTCAGCCGTGGTTGTGGCCACTGTGTGGTTAGGGGAATTTTAAAAAATAACAACATAAACTAGGAATTTTTCAATTCTCTGCAAATTTATTGTAATTGCAAAACCTTCTATAAGCAGTTGTATGCAATCAGCTGAGCAATTTACATATTGTAACAGTAACTAGTAATCCATAAACATTCCACGCACGACTTGCCAGTGATTTGATACATAAAGTGACCTGAGTAGGGACTCGACTTAAAAAGTTTCCTGATGAAATGATATTTGACTTTGAACTTGGTGGCGATGACTTAGAATTCGACTTGGAAGGCGACTGCTTAATCCAAACTCTGGCCATTACTTTCTGAACACATTTCTTGGTACTCACGCACGACTAGGTCCACCCTGGAAGAACACCACTGGGTCGACCCTGCAAGAAAAGGTTGCCGTTTTGTTTGAAAAGTCAATCTTGATAAACATTAAAATGCTTTTTCAATTGACCCAGCAGATAAATATGTTAACCACTGTACTACACCGGCTCCCGTCGACTTAACCGAAGCTCTTTGTTAATATTACCTGGACAATATGGCAAGGTTGTTGTGCTGCACGAAGACGCTATGCTTGTAAATAGTGGTGTTCTTTACAAAGTATCTTGATGTTGCTAACGTGCACTTCTGTCATTTATTGAACTGGCGGTTTTTTTTTTTTTTTTTTTTAAATCATTTTCCCTAACGCTTTGTCTTCAAAACCTTCATTAATTTTCTTGCTATCCCCATGACATTCTCATTACGGTACACCATTATCATGATAACAGCGAATGCACTGACTCGATCAGCAGCCGTGCCGCGGCAACAAAAAAAAAAGGCAGACGAGAAACAAAACAACTTGCAAGAATGACAATCAATAGAGGCTGCCTTGACAGTGTCGGCACAGCACCCGTTATCACATATTGATTGAATGTTAAGTGCCGGTCCTCGGCAAGAAGCTGAGTTCTTCCTTCTCTCACCTTGAATCCTTTACAAGCAGACGATTGTGAGTGCTGGGACAGGGTATAAGCAACGCAAGGTTGGACCGAGGCAAAAGTAGTGGTGGGATGACAGAATAAAATCACTGCTACTGTTATTGAAATGATTATTATTGGGATTATTCACGTTTCTTTTATCATATTCCGCCCCAGCTAGGGACGCGATTTTTTTTTTTTTTTTTTTTATTTTTTTTTTATTAAGTACCACCCATCTGATTCCCGTCTCACTCATTATTTTAAAGCGGATGTGGTCAGGTACTAACATAATTTATGGGTTGAACGGAGTGTCTAGGACTTGTGCCCGGGTGATTATCATCCGAATGATGGCACTGTGTGTCACCATGTGTTTATCCCATGTGTTGTGTGGTCCTGGTGGGGTTGAACGGCACTCACTCATTCACTTTTCTATCCTGTATGAATTCACATGCAAAAATCCCATACAACAATATACTCGTCCACATATGTACAAACAAAACATATACAATAACAAATTCTCTCACATTATACCCCCTATCCTCTTTTTTTACATGAATATACAAGCAGACACACACACACACACGCGCGCGCGCGCACGCACACACACACACACACACAACGTGAATCTCTGATCACATTCGCATATTGAATTAATATTGTTCTTTGAATTACTTCTGTCACTGAAGCAAACAAATGTTTTTTAAAAATATAAGCAATGTTTCCCTGATGTGAATTTGAACAAAGAAGGCACAAACAATAGACTGCACAATTTATTGCCTGGCATATTTCGCTGTATCTCGTCAGGTGCATACTACAGTAATACTACATTATTTTTAGTTTGTCTTTGGTAGTCATTCGATATACTACTGAATCTATCCGGAAAGATTACATATATAAGATTTAAAAAAAAGAGGAAAGGGGGTATAATATGTGAGAGAATTTGTTATTGTATGATTTGTTTCTACATATGTGGACGAGTATATTGTTGTATGGGATGTTTGCGTATGAATTCATAATCCTATGCCTTTTTCTTGTGTATAAATGTATGCGCGGTTGCTCACAATTGTAAATTGTGTGTGTGCGCGCGCGCGCGTGTGTGTGTGTGTTTGGGTACGATTTTTTTTACTTTTATGGTGTGAGCGTGTGATTGTACATGTTGTGTATGTGGGAGTGTGTTTCGCGGTTGTATATGTTGTGTTCGTGATTGTACATGTTGTGCATGTGTGAGTGTGTTCGCGATTTATATGTTATGTTTGTATGTTTGTGATTGGAGGGGGGGGGGGGGGGGGGGGGGTAATCATTTGTATACCATATGTTTGTGAGACAGAGAGCTATTATTTGTATTCGATGTGTGTCTCAGTATGTGAGAGAGAGAGAGAGAGAGAGAGAGAGAGAGAGAGAGAGAGAGAGAGAGAGAGAGAGAGAGATATCAACTGTATGCGATTTGTGTATAACAGAGAGGAGGAGAGAAAATTACCAGTTGTATTTATTTGTATGAGAAAAAGCACGCGCGCGCTATCAACTGTACATAATGTGTACAAGTTTGGGACAGACAGAGGAAAGAGAGAGAGAGAGAGAGAGAGAGAGAGAGAGAGAGAGAGAGAGAGAGACAGAGAGAGACAGAGAGAGAGAGAGAGAGAGAGAGAGACAGAGACAGAGAGAGAAGAGAGAGAGAGAGAGCTGACATTAGAAACTAACCTATAAGTAAGTGAACGGGGGGGGGGGGGAACAATACATTACGGTTAGACATTGGACATGTTATGGGAGCGTACGAGCGTACTTTAAATTCTCTGAGGTGCACCACAAGGTCATAGGGCCGGTTTTGCAAAGAAAACAGACGTGAGAGACAGCCGCTCACCGACCGAATGAACGATTCCAGGTTACATCATTTCGGAGCCTCTGGACAAGGAATGGGTGGAGAACAACGTCTTCTAACGCGACAGTCGGGTGAACACAATCAATACACACAACATGGTGACTTCAGCAGAACTTGTGGGGACAGCAACAACAAATCACACGAAACAAGCCGCCTAGTGTTTTACTGCGAGTGTGTGAAGAAGAAAAGAAGAGAGAGAAGTAGGAAGAATGCGTGAATGAATAAGAGAAGATAACGCGGAGGGAAGGGAAGAAGAAGAAAAGAAGGAGATGATAATGATGACGATGATGATGATGATGAAGAAGAAGAAGAAGAAGAAGAAGAAGAAGAAGAAGAAGAAGAAGAAGAAGAAGAAGAAGAGAAGAAGAAGAAGAAAGAAGAAGAAGAAGAAGAAGAAGAAGAGAATGAAGAAGAAGAAGAAGAAGAAGAAGAAGAAGAAGAAGAAGAAGAAGAAGAAGAAGAAGAAGAAGAAGAAGAAGAAGAAGAAGAAAGAAGAATAAGAAGAAAGAAGAAAGAAGAAGAAGAAGAAGAAGAAGAAGAAGAAGAAGAAGAAGAAGAAGAAGAAGAAGAAGAAGAAGAAGAAGAAGAGAAATGAAATGAAGAAGAAGAAGAAGAAGAAGAAGAAGAAGAAGAAGAAGAAGAAGAAGAAGAAGAAGAAGAAGAAGAAGAAGAAGAAGAAGAAGAGAATGAAGAAGAAGAAGAAGAAGAAGAAGAAGAAGAAGAAGAAGAAGAAGAAGAAGAAGAAGAAGAAGAAGAAGAAGAAGAAGAAGAAGCAGAAGCAGAAGAAGAAGGAGGAGGAGGAGGAGAGAAGAAGAAAAAGAAGAAGAATCGTCATGGACACTTCCTGCCATCTCTCGTTTATTTTTTTACTTTCGCTGACTTATTCATTGTCCCGATGTGCCATTATAAGTCATAGAGTGGTCGCAGTCAATTTTCCCATTCCGCTCGATCCCGTGCAATCTCTCCGATATCATGGATGGACTCCAGTCCAGCACCTTTGGCTTCTCTCATCATCGTTCGCCTTAGGGTTTCCCTCATTCCCTCATTTTCTCAATCCTTCTATTTCGCATGTCAGTGCCTGTTTTGGTGATTTTCTGTCTCTTCTCAGAAAGTGTCGAATATAGCGCCATCTCTTCTGTCTTTTCTGTTGTATAACTGTCAATGTCTGAAGTTGCCCAGATGTTTTTATACTGCAGTGATTCCCAAACTGTGCGCTGAAGATACAAGAGTTTTTTTTTTTTTTATCTCTTGCATACGAATTCACACTTTAACTTAGGTTAGGGCGCCGTGGGGAAAAAAAAAATTCAAGTAAAAAAAGGCGCCGCTACTAAGAAAAGTTGGGGAAACACTGCTCTATTGTCTTCACTCTTTTTGAATTTACGCCATTTTATGTTTTTTTTTATTTTCCTCAGGCTTTTGTTTTATAACGCATTCAATTTTCGTTCCATACATTTAGTGGTTTTCAAGTGTTCCTTGACATATGATAAAATTGAAATAACATTAGAAGTGTAAAACTCTCTAAAACTATGTAATTTAGAGTTCCATATTTTCCTTTAGCTTTCTAAATCTCCTGACACCTTGCCAGTGTCTTCTTCTTCTTCTTCGCGTCACTTGCTGTTAGGGAGGCGGTAGACCTATTCTTGCTTCCCTCACAATGGGGCCCCAGAACCCACTCAGGGAAATGCGAGTCAATAATTTCTTTCTTTGTGTTTTATTTACTATCAATAGTACTGTCACTGACTACCACAATGGTAAGTCGCGGAATCTCCCCCCCCCCCCCCCCCACATTGTCTGTATGTATGTGTTCATTGTTAACAAGTTTGAAAAAGTGAGAGGGGAAAAAATCTCCTGAAAGAGCACAGTCATATCCACAGACGTGTTTTCATTGGACGGCAGCAAACCGTTTTTGATTTTTTGCTATGGATAACCTGATTTTTCATTGGTTTACAGCAATTATTATTAGAAAAATAGCAGGGAAAAAAATCAGTATACATCTCTTACAATGAAATTGTTTGTTATTGAAAGCCCCACCCTGGCTTTTGCCAGGGGCCGCAATATAGGCAGGCCATAAATATGACCAATTGTCTGAACGCAGTTTCTGGGACCTCTCCACGGCGATCCTCATCCACATGGTGGCACTTTGTGTCATCGGGTGTTTATCGCGTGTGTGATGTCCTAGTGGGGTAGAAAGTCAGTCAGTCAAAAATCAGTATTCGACGTAAGACGTAGTCAAACATAGCTTTCTGTTTGTTCTTTCAATTAAATAATAATTTTTTTTTTTTAACTTCGGGTCACACGTTTGTCGACATTCAAAAGACCTTTGACAGTATCCATCGTCCTACACTTTGGAAACTACTTAAAATTCCCTACCAAATGTATCAGTCATAAAATCTTGTTACAGTGAAACACGTTGCAGAGTAAGAACAGAATCCGGCAACTCTGACTGGTTCCAAGTAGAAAAAGAGTGAAACCAGGCTGTGTCCTATCGCCGATACTCTTTGGAATAGCAATGACAATCGATTGGGTCATGCAGAAATGCACACACAACACAAATAGGAGCATCAAATGGGTTGACAATATTTTAGAAAATCTTGACTTTGCTGACGACATAGTGCTTTTGAGTTCAACACATCCAGATATCCAAGAGAAAACGTATTTCTAAAATATTTCAGGACAAACTGGTCTCCAAATTAACACAGCAAAAACAAAAATTATTGATCTTACCAGTATTTCAGAGGACATCAAACTAAACAATCACATCCTTGAAAAAGTCGACAGCTTTACATACCTAGGGAGTAAGATGACATCCTAGGGGGATTCATCGCCCGAAATATAATTTATAATCACACTGGCATCTAGTGCCTTCTCCAAACATCTGGAATTCAAAGACACTCAGCAAACATATAAAACTTCAGATCCTCAACTGCCCTTGCAGCTTCCGTCGATATGCGGATGAAGGAGAAGAAATGCTGAACAGGATTAATACTGGGGATAAATCAAGGGTGCGTCACTACCAGCCCCAACCAAAGCATGCTACACTGCAATGAAACATCCTTCTTCACCTTGTGTTCAAAACTTCAAGGTTACGCCATCAGCAGGGAAGGTTATACTGAGTGTTCTGGGATTGTCAAGGAGAGCTTTAATCAGTTTCACACACACACAAAAAAAAGGTGACAATGTGAATGCTGATTCATACTGCAAAGTTCTATCGATGCTTCATGATGCCATTCAAAGAACACATCCAGGGCTGCTGACTTGAGGACAAGGCTCCTCCATGACAATGCCAGACCACATAGGTTCGGTTAAATCAGCAGAAAATTAACCATCTGGGGTAGAACTTCTGGAACATCCACCTCATAGCCCCGACTTAGCCCCTAGCGATTTCCACCTTTCTGGTCCAATGAAAACCTACCTTGGCAGGAGACATTTCGCAAATGACGCAGAAGTTTAATATGAAGTGAAAATGTGGTTTAGAAAATAGAGCATGCAGTTCCCTGCTGCAGGTTTGAGAGGACTGATAAAACGATGGGACAAGTGAATCAGTGTTGGTGGAATGAGTTGAGTCAAGAATTGACATCACAGCACTCAGAACATTCCCATACGCATCCTGCCCCCTCCTTAGCAGCCAGCACAGTTCCAATACTAATGGTGCCTGTCATAATTTGGTTGTGTTCCGGTTTTGCGTTTCCTCCGAGCATTCTGTACCGGCCGAACCCTCTGGTCACACCCAAGTGCATTATTCTCTCCAGCCCACAATAATCTAGTTTCTCTTCTCACTTCGTTACTTGTTCCTAAAGGGCTCTGACCCGATCTGCAGTGTTGGTGGAAATTATGCTAAAAAATTAAAGGACAGAGAATGTGTAAAAATAAACGGTTTTCAAGTAGTTATTTAGTTGTTTTTGTTTATAACAACTATTTATGACTTACTTATTGACTTTCCCCTCATAAAAAAGGTATGTAGAAATGTCATAAGGAGTAAAGGCAGGGGCAGGAGAAGGGTCCTTTATCTTTTGTCCTTTGACCTCAAACGTCCATGTCGTTGAGAGACAATAGTCACAGAAGTTTGGCTGCTGGAAGACCAGGCAAGGGCTGACCACCATCACGATGGACACCGGAGACTAAAGACACTGAGAATAAAGCAATGTGTGACAGAGGAAATGCGAAGGACCGAGTTCTTTTCGACAGGCTGTGATAAGAGCAATGTTCTGCACACATTAAAAAAATATATATATACTTCTTTCAACAATGACGTTTTTAAATTCATAATTTCATTTTTTTTTTTTTTTTTACACTGTTCTGTGTAGTAATATCTTACTTTACAAAGATGATCAAGGCAGATAAGTAGCAGTGGCAAACAGGTTATAAACTAGAAATCACTGACAACAAACACAGATAAATGTTTTAAAACTTTAAATTCAAATGTTTAAATGTGACAACAACTTGCCATGTACAAGAAATTTGCTTCAAAATGTCACAGATGAAATGGTTTTTACCAAAAACTTCAAAAAAAAAAAAAAGTCCATATGGCTAATGAACAACTACAGAAAAAGCGTGCAGCTCAGCAAGACTACACCAGTATTTAAGAAGATGTGTGTGCAAGATGTCTGTATTTCAGGATATTTTTTGTGTGATCAACAAGCATGCTGCTTCTTATTCTGCTGTTAAACTCCAGTCTGAACTAACTTGGGCCATAGAGTCATATTCTTTGCCATCATGTTCAACTCACCTTGCATCCTGCTTTTCTTATAACATGTCTTCTTATCATTGCTTTTGTGGTCTTTTTTTTTTTTTAACTCTGAATTTCTTTATATTTTTTAAAACTGGGAGTTCTAGTGCAAGGACATTACTAGCTATGCTGCTCTTAGTCTTTTCAATGTGTGCACTAACCAGCATTAGCAACCCCTCCCCCCCCTCCCTCCCCAATCTCGATCCACTGGAATTTGTTTAGATTTCTTTCTAACTTCACATTAGTTTTTACTGCATACCACTGATAAATGTATGAAGACTTAAGAGTGGATCCGGCAAGGAAGGATGTATGAGAGGAAGAGAATGTGAGTATAATCAACACATCTCACATCCTGGCACAAAGGGTGTTTTTTTTTTTTTTAATAAGCTTTTATGAAGCTTGAGTTTGTTTGTTTGTTAGTTTGTCTAGTACACTTTTTATATTATTTGTCCTCTTCAGAATGTCATACTGCTGCTAGCATTTGTTTCCTGCACCCAGCTCAAATGATGTACGCACTTTGCTGATTTGTGCTAAATTCCTGCTACAATTTGATTTTCATATATATTATAGACAGGTGACATAAAACAAAACAATTCACATTCAACACAACTATGAATTAGACTGCTGTCCCCGTTCTGTGCTTTTAGCCACAATCTTCTGTGGATCTGTAACTGCCTTTGGGTTGTACTGGTACGTTTTTACCACAGGGCCAATAGCAGCTTTGCGAAAGTTCTTCTCATCTAATCTTTGCCTCTCCATGACCTGCTGAGATGCTTTCATGTTGCTGTAGGCTGGGGAAGCAAAAATATACAATGATGATATCATAACATTGGAATTCTGCTGATTAATCACAGCAAACTTTGTAAAATAACATTAAAGATAACTTCTGCATAATGTGTTCTCTGGGCACTGCCGGCTCAACTACCACATGCATAAAATAAAGATTGTACAGTCCCCACTGTGTGCCTGTTAAACAGGACCGCAAACACATGAGCACATTATACAGACCTGTCCATTTTACCTACAACTTCGAAAAGACACCTGGCCTCAAGAGCACAGCGTGCAGAGCAAGCTATGGGAAACCATGAAGGACCTGCTACTGACATGCAAGTTCATAGAGGCAAACCACCTGATGATCTGATCTGAGCAGACAAAACCAAACGCAAAGAAGACGAAGACTATTTCTTTCAGTAATTCTCTTCTTATTCGCAGTCTCTCCAGAAGCTCTGTTCTGGATTGTTTTTGTTTTTAAGAAACTAACAGTAACATGAACAGTTCCCTACGAAGACACCTAAAGCTGAAGGAAAGCTTGACGATAAATCTCAGCAGCATGACACAGGTCTCAGCAGCATGACACACATCTCAGCAGCATGGCACAAATCTCAGCAGCATGGCACACATCTCAGCAGCATGACACACATCTCAGCAGCATAGCACAGATCTCAGCAGCATGGCATAGATCTCAGCAGCATGACACAAATCTCAGCAGCATGGCACAGGTCTCAGCAGCATGGCACAGGTCTCAGCAACATGGCACAGATCTCAGCAGCAGGGCACAAATTTCAGCAGCATGACACAAATCTCAGCAGCATGGCACACATCTCAGCAGCATGACACAAATCTCAGCAGCATGGCACACATCTCAGCAGCATGACACAAATCTCAGCAGCATGGCACACATCTCAGCAGCATGGCACAGATCTCAGCAGCATGGCACACATCTCAGCAGCATGGCACAGATCTCAGCAGCATGGCACTGCAATGCTGGTTCTGGTTCAGGTGTGGCAGAATCAAGCACTTCATCTTCTTCTTCTCCTCTAGTCCTGTTCTGCCTTCCAGTGTCAGGTTTTGAAAAGGCAGTGGGTGAAAGCCTTTGTATGTGCAATGTAGATGCTCATATTCAAGGCCTCGGCTATTCCATCTGGCTCTGCTTCAATTATGTCTGAGTGGCAGGGCTGTGTGTGGAGCACTGTCTGGTGGTTGTCTTGACACATGTCACAACCATTTGATCTGATTCTCTTCTCATTGTTTCTTCAAGCAAGATTTAATCCACTGCCGGCTTGCTGGGCCTGTTGCAGTTTAAGGCAGTATTTAACCAGATGGATCCCATCCCACTTGGAGGGCCAGAACCCCGTTAACCTGAGACCCTGTAGCCCCAGTTCTCCAGTGTGCACTGCTTGAAGGTGGGGTTGGCTAGGCTGTCCTACAGTTCACTATCAAGCTACTAATTTTCAATTTTCATCCTTCCAAGGGAGAGCTAGCTAACCCTGACACTGTTGGCTTGCAGTACCTGGTACTCAGCTATGTCTGCTACCACTTAACAATATTTTTAGGCAGTGGCAGTAACCACATCCTCCGCCAACTGCCAACTGCTCAATAAATCTGTGGGGCTAGCATATGCTCAATATCCCGAAGGCCTAGAAATGGGACCTTCACTGCAGGCTCATAACATGTTCAACTTATTACTGATTTTTGTTATACATTTGTAAGGCATTAATCAAACAACTGAGCTCTTTTTCTAGTGTTCTGCCTTTTGTCCCCCAGTGGAGCATAGGCCCTCAACCAACTCACACCAAGTTGTCCTATCCTTTGTTATTGCAAGCAGCTCACATCATGTTTTCCCTCATGTTCTCCTTATCTTTTTATCTTCACCCTCTAGCTGCATTCAATGTGTATTTTTTAATCTGCCTTTTTTTTCTACATCCCTGTAAGTTCCCATGCAAAGACATTCTAGTTGCATTGTTCTCAAGTTTTCTCAACGTATGTGATATGTAACATTAGCTTCTTTTCTTCACCTCTTGATTCACTGGAGTTTGTTTAGTTCTCTCCCAAAGTTCCACAAGACTAATTATATCATATAACTTGACTTCCTCTATTCTCGCAGGGACCAGTTAATTATTGTTTGTAGTTTATTAGTAATTGTTTTGGTTGTTCTCCATGTTTCAATCCCATACAGCAGTACTGATTTTTACTGAGCTCTAGCACATCATAAATAATATATATAGCTTGGTGATTTCTGAGATTACATGGTTGAGCCGTTTGTCTCACATTCTGAAGGTAACATGTTCGGTTTTCAAACTCCATCATCATTTGGTTCATAAATGTAGTTTGGGCATCCCTTGGGAAATGGGGTCAACCTTAGAGCCATGAGTTACCTGCTTCTTCTGACATTTTAAATGGCCGACCAGCCAAATGCCAGACTGAGTGAGTCAAATGGGATCAAACCTGATGGAAAGAAGCCAAGCTCTCACTTGTAAACAGCTTTTACAAATAATATAGCTAATGATGAATAGTTGCAACATAGCCCATCATCAGTGACCAAATCATCACTTACAATCTTTGAAGCCCTCAATGAAGCCTTTCTTTTCTGTTGGCTGGATCTGATGAATGGTCTTCTCTGGGATCTTAAAGAACTGACGCACACTTGGGATCTTCAAGAATGACACTTGCAGCAGTGAAAAGCTGTTAGATGTGAACCAGTACACCAACATTGCCTGGTGAAGATAGAGACAACAATTTTCATGGAACTTAATATTTCATGTTAGATTCATCTTTCTCATTTTTCATGTTAGATTCATCTTTCTCATATTTCATGTTAGATTCATCTTTCTCATATTTCATGTTAGATTCATCTTTCTCATATTTCATGTTAGATTCATCTATCTCAAGATTGTGATGAGGCTTTTGTATATGTCATTTTACTATAAAGTCAAAGTTTTGTTTTTGTGTGTGCAAAATTAATGTAATGGTTTTCCCTTATCTTCCAGGTATATATGTAGGAGATGTAAATTCTACGAACGGTGTTTGCTTATTTGTTTTGTTTCCTAACTTTTTTTAATTGTGCTAAGACAATGACTATGTTCAGCTAAATGATACCATGCCCTATTACAAACTTTTGAGAACAGAGATTTACACTATGCAAACAGCCAAGAATGGGGAGCGAGAAGCAACAATTAAATTCATGGTCTGTTTAAACCACCACTAATTAAGACATCAACCAGTACCACCCCTCTTCTGTTAACGCTGAATGTTGGGCGGCGTATACCAAACCTGACACCCCACACTGTGCCGATGGCTGCAGGGAGAGGGGGGCATTGGGGAGGATACTAGCCTTATCCTAGGAAGAGGAAATGCAACCTAAAAAACTTTGTTATGGCAGGGCAACCAGGCTCTTAGCCTTGGCTGGCAACTGGTCTAGGAGGGAAGCTCTGACAGGCAGAAAGAGAGAGCATGTTCTGGCAACTTCTGCAGCTTCTTTGTTCCAAACGTACTGGTGTTACCTTTCCTCTGGTGTAATCAAGGCAGGTGGAGAGAGGGATCATGATGCATGGGCAACGTATGGTCTCTCAATACTGCCCAGGTTTTGTGCTATGGAGAGGATGAACTTCATCCCTGGCCGTAATTTATGTCAGAAACAAATCAAGAGGCAGTTACGGGTCCTTGTCAATTACCGACAACTGTCCTGAAATCATATGCTATAATTGTGGAAGGCTTTTCTTAAGGCGGGCGGGTCTTACTAGTCGCACTCATAATCGCCATGGGCTGCAATTCTATGCTTCCTCATAACACTGTGGTATGGAAAGATGGACAGGTACCAATCAAGGCATCATGCAGGCTAATACACTGCAAGGGTTGAGTCAAGCATAGAAAATGAAAGAAAAAAGCTGCATACATAAAAGAGTTGTAAGGGAGAAGACCAAAAGGTAGACTAAGAAGATGGCGAGGAGATCATCTACAGGCAAACTTACACACAATTAAGTCTCCAGGTAAAAAGGCCATTCACAGAGATGAATAGAGATTGGTGGTATCTGCAACAGCTCAGAAGGCTAAGTCAAAGAAATGACTGTACAGCCTAGACTTTATCATCTAAAAATCAAACAATGTGTTAACATGCACACTAGATTTGCTAATCTTTTGCTGAACATCAAACTACCCCAGGATGATGGTATCATCTCCTCATATCCCTCAATTACCCAAAAAAAAATTATAAATACAACTGTTCAGGTGAAAATCTTGTAAGACAAATCATAGATACGTTAAACAATTGTCAAGCTGTGATCTTTTCATTATGTCAATCAATATGGTGACAGGAAATTAATTAATGCCCTTTATAGCAGTTAAATATAGTTGCCACAAATATTTCACTTGCTTCATTATAAGCTGCCCAGCAAACTGGCAACTCCTCCTGAATGGATGCCTCTGCTTTCATATAGAATGTATGTTTCCAGGACAATCAAGCCGTCAATGGAAACTATTCTCTGACATGGCTTTATTTATAGATGTAAGAATCCAATCGTACTATTTATGTTAACTTATTATGATTCAGTTTAGGCAATTTTGACACTGACTGCTTGCTGTACACTGCTGAAAGCTCTTCTGTTCTTAATCCATCCTTCCTCTTCTTCTCTGAGTTCACTGGCTATGAACTGCAGAAGAGTTGTTCATCTACTCATGGGTTTAGACCTTGTTCTAGAACTTGAATTTTGCATGCACATCTGTTTCACAAATCCGGCTTATCTCTTCTTCTTCTTTGCATTCACCCGCTGTAAACTCTGGCAGAAAGTTCTGGTTGTTCATCCACTTTTGGAGTGCAGTCCTTTTCCAGAACCTGAGTGTTGCATGTGCATCTGTTTTACAAATCTGACTTATTTGTATGCAGACTGCTGTTCCTCGCCTCTCAGGCAGATGTACTCCGACTTTGAAGAAAGCTCCCAATTAGTCGACTCTTACGACATGCTTTTGGGTAGGCAGTGGGTCTATTCTTGTTTTCCCTAAAAGCAGGGCCCCGGAACTCACACAGGGACCGGCTTATCTGTATGTAGACTTGACTCCTTGCCTCTCAGACAGATGCACTCATGACTTTGAAGGAAACATCACTAATTAGTCAACTTTTACAACATGCTTGTTGCTAATGAAGAAACAAACACAAAACCACACAATCTGTAACATGTTATTTAGACTACCTTGCTGAAGCGTATAATTATACTTACTGCCGGAAAATTAGAAATGAATGGCCACATAATAAGAGGCATTGCTCTGAGGACCCATTTCATTATATGTGCCTGTGTCTGAGCACTGATTCCATCCACACCAACCTGCAAGTTTAAAAAAAAAAATTTAAAACCAGTTAGTTGCCTGTCCTTTACAGGATATTGCACAACCAACCCCAGCATTATTTGCTTGTGATTTTAAAAGGCAATTTTGTGTTCAGTAGTTTGCTACTGCTTTCTAAATGGTCAGTTTCATCAAAACCACTGTTGAAACTCTTGCAATGCGGTCTGCTGCCAAATTGCCTGCAGCACAGATTAAACCAGGCACTATGGAATTACGAAGTACGTTCACAACTTAACCACAGATGCCTGCAAGTAATGATGCAATATTAATCATCCCCATGTGAGATGCAATTTTTCATTATTTGAAGCCCAACCCTGGCTTCTGTTGGGGGCCCTGAATATAGCCGGGGCATAGATATGGCCTAGCCATAGAAATGGCCTAACGGCTGAAAGGGGTTTCTGGGACCTCTCCATGGGTGATCCTCATCCGCATGGTGGCACTTTGTGTCACGAATGTTTATCGCTTGTGTGATGTCCTGGTGGGGTAAAAAGTCAGTCAGTAATGATGCTGAATAACATACGTACACCATATTTATTGTTAAACACAATGCAGCCTTATTCTTGGATATGCTGTCAACCTAAAAATTAAATTAACACCAGTGGCAAGGTAATTTTATTCATAGGCGAGAGGGAAGGTTAAGGCCATTGTGCTAGGCACAAAGTGATCCTCTGTACTTCACCTTGGGCGGCAGCAGGTTCTCTACTCGTTTTACAGATCCTCATTCGAAATTCCTGGCACACATCCTCATCATGCGCTATGGATAATGGCCTTCCTTGGTCTAAACTGAGCTAGCAAGGATCTCAGAGTGGGTGGCCCCCAGGGATGTGGTGCCCAGAAATCCTCTGGCACACGATAGTCCACCCTTAGTGCAGGAAGGTAACCTACACCGAAGAATCATTCTGGACATGAGTGAAGTCTGCTGGCCGAATAAATGATAAACTTAGGTTCAAATCTCTGTTGATCGAAAGTCCAACTATATAAAAAACCTTGGTACAAACATCTATTGACCAAGAATCTTACTGTATGGCTACTAAGGTTCAAATGACCTACTCTATGGCGGCATATGTTCAGGTGTAAAGATCTTACTTTAAGACAAAAGGTTCAAACATCTGCTTTCATTGGCCACACTCGTCAGAGTGTCATGACCATGCCTAACACATGCTTCCCATAAATACTACAAAATGTGCCTGAAGCATCCACATGAAAGGTGCCTTTCGCAAAGACAGAAGTCACATGCTGATGAAGCAAGATACCCAGGTATGCAGGAAATTAAAGTCAAAGGTCTGCAGACCTCCTCCTGGGGATCTGTAAAGGGTGCGGCCCATAATGAGTTGAAGGTTCAATATACAGATGTGAAGTTAAGCATTCATGATGATTCCTTAGGTCAGCCTAATACCAGAGCACCATGTATCAGCTCTGTATTTATGAAAACCTATTTTTGATGGCGGGGAATGCCCACATTCTGCCCCTGCCTTCCCTTGAGAGTCGATTAATCTGTATGCAGCTGTCCTGGTCGGGTCGTCTAAGGATAACACACGTGGATCAGGAAATCATGAAGTAACCACACATATGAGGCTACAAATGTCCCACGATGTTCAATGAAACTAACAAAGAAGATTAATCCAGATAAAAAATGCCGAAAAGCACAAATATCGCAGCTATGCTGTAAATAGGTATTATGCAATTACGTCACTCAGACAAATGATAAACAGAAGAAAAAGAAATTAACATGTGAACACAGAGCTAATTAAATTAAATATTCTGGGAAGAAAACAGCCAGCCAGTTTGTCAGAATACAACAGGATCAGGCCAGGACTGACTACCACTTATCTGACAGGTATGAACAGGTCATCATTCTATACCATCAGACAGGGTACAACAAAGTTAATCATAAGCACAGATTTTGTCTGAACAGTTCACCGCTGTGACGTAAAGAAGATGAGAAATTTAATGAGAGATACTGTCACATTATGTAATGGAAGATTACATTATTTCACATAACAGATGATGATATCACATCTTGTAATGGAAGACGATGTTGCAAATAGGAATTATATCACATCATAGAAGGGTAAAGGGGTGCAATGCACATTTTTTTTTTCAATAGCATAACTAAGAAAAGTACACAAAATTTAGAAAGAACCATAGAAAATTAAATTAGAAGCATATTTCATTTAAGAATAAGTTTGCAGAAATAAAAAGTTGTCCATAGGTAAAGTAAAGAACCCTTTATTCATATTTGGCATACGGGTCTAGATTTATATTTTATAGACAACTGGCACTTGGTGGGTGATGTGGTCAACACCAGGCCAGCTGCTTTTACTTCCCAGCACTTCATCTGGTACAAATTTTGGACTGGGTCAACCTGGAAGCCAAGGTCATAGAAAAAATGAACCCATGACCTTCAAATCCACAGGCAAGCTTCTAGCTGCCACACCACAGTGACTTCAAACCATTTATTAATGCTATTAGCTGACATCTTACCTCAACTGTCAACCAAAATGTGAACGCTGTCAACATTGGTAGCCCATAAAATGGCTCGGTGATGGTGAGATCGGGAAACCACAGCGTCCCGCCTGTCTTCATACTTTCCACTGGAAGATTGGCCATCCCTCTCAGGCCAACAAATACAGACAAGAATATTGGTATCTGCAAGACAGAAAATAAAGCTCCACTCAAATCACTCAGCTCCACTGATCTAAAGCTTACATTCCAACTCCTCAATACTAATGGAATATTTGTTTTCTATGGTATATTTTAAGAAATCTAGTGTCGCTAGCATGGTCATTCGTGTAGCAGACTTCTTCTTTTTCTCCTCTTCCTCCATTTACTTCAGTAAATGTGATCATTTCAAGAAGATGTAAGAATCTTCTGTGTACTCTATGTCAGTGTCCCTCAACCCGTTTACAACTGTGACCCACTAAAACAGGGGATATTTTTTTGCAGCCCACCTGACAGTTTACCAGACACAGAAACAAAAGTAGATAGCAGTTTGTTAAATCCTATGTCATAAAATTAACAGCGGTTCTCAAACTGGGTGACGTGGCACCCAGGGGTGCCACAGCAATAATTAAAAATCTTTCCAAATCTGCTTGAGATCACAGAAGACAGCAGTTTAAAATAGCAATACTGTGAAAGAAGCCAAGATATGTTCTGGATGGAGGTGTATTCAAAAGACAATGCTGCTAGCAAGGCTGCAGGGCATCCTCAACTTACACTTACATTTAAAAACAAAATAATAATAATAAACAGATACAGGAGCAAACAGTCTGGGTCAAGTGATGTGATGGTGAAATTAGCTAAACTCCCCATATACATATAGGAAATAATGCAAAATTTAACCAAAGTTTCATTCATCGCATTTAAAACAAATGAACATTAAATGTACACTGTTTTTATTTCTTCTTTTCTTAAGTGTTAAAACTGCTAAGCGTAGGTGTGCAAAAAAAAAAAAAAAAAAAAAATTTGCCCAACAAGGGTGTTACGGCGAAAAAAGTTTCATAACCACTGCTCTAGGGTATGCTCCAAAATGCCCCAGTATAAATTGTTTTAAGGGGCAGAACGGGATTTCTGAGATTTGTATTTGTCTGTTTCTTGCCCCTGCAGTGTTTATCCTATAGACTCAATCCTGGAGAAGAAACAATGCCTACCCTATCCATTACGTTAAGGAAGAAATTACTGGTGACCCACCTACACTTTTCTGTATTTATTAGTATGAGAGAGAGAGAGAGAGAGAGAGAGAGAGAGGGAGAGGAGAGAGAGAGGGGGGAGAGAGAGAGAGAGAGGGAGGGGGAGAGAGAGAGAGGGAGGGGAGAGAGAGAGAGAGAGAGAGAGAGAGAGAGAGAGAGAGAGAGAGAGAGAGAGAGAGAGAGAGAGAGAGAGAGAGAGAGAGAGAGAGAGAGAGAGAGAGAGAGAGAGAGACTTTAAGACATGCTGTAAAAAAGGAGATGTTCCGTAAAAGACCTGCTGAATGATTAGCATGGAGCAGACTAGGTTAGTATTTCTACTTCTTGTTTGTTCATCCCATATTTTCATTTGAAACATAACTGCAGTGCCTTTCCATAGAACAGCTGTAATTTTCTTGCACTTTTTAGCTGGCACATCTGACTCCTTAGAGCATCTGTTGATCGCGTTAGCCTCATTAATGCATGTGTGATCAATTAGCCTCATAAATGGGTGTGATCAAACCGTTTTAGCCTGTAAATAATATTTCTGCTACCATGAAGTTAACCCGGTCAATAAATGCTCAATGAAGTTGGATGTGTCGACCAAACAGCACAAATATGGCAGCTATGCTGTAAACCATCACAATGCAATTATGTCATCGGACAAACGAGAAGAACAATTATTTATTTTAAAAATTAGTAGGTTAGTTTTGAAATATTTGCAAGATACATGCAGAAATAAACCTACCTGGCATATCGGCATTAATAACTGATTAAAAGGCTTGACATTATTCCGCTTCATGTAATCTGCTAACTCACTCCCGTACCGGACAGCTAGAACAAGAAATCGAGAACATTATAAATTAGATCTGCTGATTTAAATCAATAATAAGCAATCCAAACAGTGAAACACTGAATTACCATTCTCCCCGTGCGAGTTTTAGGGCTCTTTTTTCAAAAACAATGAATAGACCCCCCCCCCAAGCACGTCTTAGGAAGCAATTAATTAGGGGTGTTTTCCCTTGAAGTGCAACTGCTTTAGAGTCAAGGGTGAAGAAACCAACAGTGTGCATCCAACCATCGATACATCGTGATGTTGTAGTTTCTCTGATGTCCTCTTTCCATCTTGTTCTTGGTATCATGTAGAAACCCTGCCTTCATCAAAGAGAAGCCACAGTTTTCTTCCTCATCCAACTACTACTTTGCACAAACCAAATTAACTTCATGACCTTCTGCTGCATGACAATTTCAAAAATTATCTTTTGTCACCTTCTAACATGTTAGATTTTACCTGCTTATTCTTGGCGTTCCTTATTTGTGCTGAACTATTTATGGAAATCAGATAAGTATAAAAGACAAAAAAAAAAAGCACTCACTGCTTCCTAGTTTAGCATGTGTGGTTTTTTTTTATCACATCATGCATTGTTTTTTGTAGTATATAAAACATCCACACTGTACTGAACACTACAGCATCTATGTTGTTAACAGAAACATGAGCTACTAATTGCACACAATCAGTGCCTGGTCTAGAGGAAGGAAGGAGGGACTACAAGACTAATTAAACAAGCTAAGTTCAACAGCAAAAGATTTGACAAGAAAATAAATTGACTATAACTGAAGTAAAGCAGGTCATAATTCCTAGTCCACTATAGATGGAGGTGAATGAGACTTGGCTGAAACAAGTTACAGAAAATATCTAAGAAATATCCAGATAGTATATTCTCAGAATAGACAGGAAATTAGAAACAAAATGCAAAAAACCAGTGCATTTGTATATCAACTGATGAAGTTATTAAGACATCCGAACATAAATATGACTGCCAAGAAACAGGTTAAAAATTGTATAATCATACCAAAACTGTGCTACCAACGGCAAACTTTGACATTACTAAAGGCTAAACTAGATAAAATTAACATCTGTGAGAAGAGATGCCGCCAACTCAGCTATGGGAGACTTGATTGATTAGGTGAGAAATCATACTATGAGAAACAATATTGGGACAACACCTTGCACCAAGTTCATGAGAAGTAGGAGACCAAATGGCTCTGTCATCTTGTTAGAATGTTGCTATAACTACCAGCACAGGCATGATACCTAAAAAATATCTGATATGAAAGCAAGAGCGCGCCCAACGAGAACATGGATTGACGGCATTAAAGACATTCTAAATCTATACAGAATGACAAGAGCTTAACAGCAAGAGCAGAAAATGATGAATAATATTTTTTTTTTTATGTTTCTTGTAGTAATAGGACAATATGAAATGGGGGTGGAGGGGATGATACAGAGACAGACAGACGGAGACAGTCAGCCAGACAAAGAGAATAATAATATAGTAAACATATAATACTAACCCTCCATCATGTTGCCCCTCTGTCTTGCATCACTGAACTTCTGCTGCAACCTCTGTACAGTTGGCATATGGTTCATTAAATTAATGGACATTTTCTGAGATTTGACCACAAGAGGGAACATGCATGTCCTAATGATAATTGTACCTGTAAACAAAATTATATTTATGTATACACATATGAATAGACACACACAGACACCACATAAAAAGCATTTAAATGCAAGCAGAAAACTCAACATGATTTAATCTGAATTAATCAATCAATGGAGGTTGGCTGCCATGATCTCCAACTTTTTGCACAGGCTGTACCCTCTCAGAACTGCTATTCATTTATTTTTTTGAAATGATCACATTTACTTTTTCCTCATCTGCCTTTAACTTTTTCCTTCAGTATGAGTTCAACAAGTGTGCCATCTTCTATCCAAATAGTTCTTTAGTCCCCTTTTTCTTCTTTTCATTCTCTCTAAAACCTCTGTATATTCATTGCTTTTTGTTTCCAAGAAATACAATCCATTGTTCTGTATATCCACATCTCTGTAGCCTCAATTCTTATTGCTTGTTCATGGTCCAGGTTTCTGAACAATACAGCAGGGTTGAGAAAACACAACCTTTCCAACTCTCAAATGATTTAGTCTAAAGAAATTATTAGCTTTGTTTGTGCCATATCAGTTTCCAGTTGCAATTTTTGTGAATAAACAAGTTTATGCAGTACAACCATTTTTAATGCTGTCATAATGCAGAAGGGTAGAAACAAACATCAGATCTACAGTGCTATACAATTAATCAGCAGAAAGTGTTCAGGAGACTAACAATATCATACGCATTCACCTCTGGACTAACAATGTGTGGTCCTCTCTGACCAGAACAAAAGGAGGTCCCATGTGTAGTCCCTTGTAATCATAAATCATAAATCAGTGTCCTTATATAGGCCACTACAGAGGCAGAATTTTAAAACAGCAAACCAATGTATAATAGAAATTGTATAGTATTTGTGCAATTACTGATTTAACTCTTTCAATCCCACACACCGTGTGTGACTAGATTTACTCATATGCACCAGTTAACATATTATTATTACGTTTGTATATTTTATGTTTAGTCGAGGGGCATGGTATATTTTATGTTTAGTCGGGACATGCTAAAACACTCAACAACATGTTTGTCTCTGACAAGAAATGCTCACTCTACGAAGGCTCAGGTGGCTGGGGAGATTGAAGGATGGGAAAGTCCCTAAGGATATCACCTATGGGGAATTAAAGACGGGTTGAAGAAGTCGAGGCCGACCTCTACTACGATATAAAGATGTGAGCACGCAGGACATGAATGATAAAGGTATTGAGGGGGACTCGTGGAAACAATATGTCATGGACCATGTTGTGTGGAGTGGGCACATCAGGAAAGGAATGAGAATAAAGGAAGAAACGACTGCAGAAAGGATGAGAGCTGAGCGTCTGTGAAGAACCAGACTAAACACAAATGCTGATAACAATGGTTCTGAAATCCCATGCTATAACTGTGGATGGTTTTTCTTAACCAGGTGGGGGTCTTGCTAGTCACACTCGCCATCGCCACAGGCTGTGAGTCCCATGTCTCCTCACAATGCAATCTAACACTATCATTATAACAAGATCATCAATACAATACAAGTGGCTATGAACTGGGGGTCACTTACTAGGCCTCTGCGGGCTGAAATTCAGCCCGGGCTACCATGGGAATAGCCCTGATGTGAATATGGAATGATAACTTGAAGATCAACTTATATAACACGTCAGAAAAAGTACACTCAACAAAAATCCTTACACCCCACTCTCCCCCCCCCCCCCCCCCTTTCCAACACATCACTGATATAAGACAAAGAGAAGAACAGAATGAAGAAGAAGAAAAATGGGATGTATAGTGTTATATTACCTACAACAATGGAGCCCCACCAAGGCAAACCAAGACCTGCATGCAGCAACTCAAGGCCTTGCTGAACCAAGCCAGCAGGCCAGAAAGTGCCGAGACCCACTGACTGAAGTGTTGGTTCCCCTAGAGCATTCAGTGCTCCTGTCATCTCAGACAGTGAGTTTGACACATCTGGCAGGGGTGGAACCGGTGGTATGTAGCCAGAGGATTCCAAAACCTGAAGATTATAAACATTTGTTTCCTCTCAAGTGATGTATTTAAAACTGTCAAGCTTCTACTGTTAACATTTATTTATGAAAACATCAGAAACTTATAGTTGTATATTTTGTTCTTGTTCATCTTTTTTTTTTTTAAAAAAAAAACATTACACAGGTCACATACAAAATCATAAAAATTCCAATTATTATGCTAACCAATATTTAACTGCATACAAATTCACAGAAGTAATCAACAAACATGAACGAGGCAGAGGACTGACTAGGTTACATCTCTTTGAACTGTAAAACAAATTGTGTCTGATCCCTTCTTGACCCTGTAACCATGTACCAGTTACCATAGTAACAGGAAATTATGGTGTCCTAATTTTTAGGAATAGAGCCATTTTCGAAAGGGAAACCCATGCCTAAAAGCTATTTTTAGCAACTAGGCTCATTCTTGGTCATTCTAAAAAGTTGCCTAGGTAAAAGAAAAGCAGTGCTGTCAGCGAGGCTCCTCATAGATAATTTCTATAGCAAGCTAGGGAAGAGGACATTTACATAAATGTAAATAAATAATGTTTAGGACCACTTACAGCAGCAACACCACCATCGCTTGCAGCCACCGAACTATTTAATCTGACTAGAGTTGCAGATGATGTGATTCGAATATGTCTGTAAAGTGTGCTGTTCACAAAGACATGTTTGTGTTCTCTCATATGTCTGGCATGATATCCACTTTGCTGTGAGCAGAATGATCGTGAACTTGGAATCTGTAAATAGAAAGAAAAAAACGTTAAAAGAGATCTACATTTAAATATATCATTAAAATTATACATTTTTAATTATATGTAACATATTTACACATAGGATGTAATACAAACAACCACAATTCCTGCTTCTGGTAGTCTTAGTTTCAGCTTCATAGCAAACGGGTCGCCTCATCTTTGCTCCGCTCCTGTGCCAAAAAACACTGGTTTATACAGTCCCTTGTGGAATTGACAGACTGTCTAGCATACACTCGCATTAAAGCATACGGTTCCAAAGTGCTAACACATTTCTAAAATTCCTGCTTCTGCAAAAAAAATAATAGTTAATAAGTCATTCCACATTTTTTTAAAAACCGCAGCTCACTGTGCTGCTCCAAGCATTAAATTCAGTAGCTTAGGCAGTAAAACCATTGATTTCCATCCATATCCCGAAACTAACTGTTTGTTCACCAGTTTTTTTTCAAATGGGCAGTGAGAGGCATTTCATTTGATTTTTCACTGGCACAGGAATAGAGCAAATATGGGGTGTCCTGATTGCAGTGAAGTTGACACCTCGACTAAGACTCAAGGGAGGCTAAGAGGAGGGATCTTGCTGCATGGGCAACAGATGGTCTCTACAATACTGCCCTGGCTATGTTCTATAGGGAGGAGGTTACTACAGCACAATATAACATCAGTGTCTGAAAGCATGAAAGGTGCCAACAAACTGAGCGTCTGTGTAATAAGTTCAAGCTGTTTTAAGGCTGACAGGAAAGCAATGCAGGCATGTTCTGAATGGTGACTGTTTGGTTTCATGCAAGCAGTGGACATTGAGGTTTGGCCTTGTAATCTGGAACAGGTGCAAGCAGAAACTGGATGTACGAAGTAAGTGACTTTAACAGACTTGCTAGGCTGAGTGTGTAGACTGTTACCAGCTGGTAGCAGTTGGTAGTTAGACGGTGACGGGAAGACAAGACTTTCACAGCTCATGTCTGGTAACGACTGTAAGGTGGAGGAGTTGCAAGATTGGATCTGTGAGAACCTCCTTCGAGGTAAGGGTAAAGTAGGGAGATATGAACCAGCGTCATTGCACACGGTTATAAACCATAAGTGCTCTGCCACCAGTACAGGCAGCTGATAAGAATTGTCCACCTGTCGCCGTTCGCACGTAACTCTGTAGTTACAGTAACGTTCCTCCATTTACCCCAGAGTATAACTCTGGTACCCATTTCCTAGAGGCTGGGTGAACCCCGGGAGCCGACCGGTTTCCAACACCGACCGTGGGCTGCAGCAAGTCGCAGCTGAATTTTAAAGCGAGCTTCTTATCGACTGTGCTAAGGCGCCCCTTGCGGCCCTCCTTCTCATCTATTGTATGAGGGCTAGACAATGACCAGGGTCCTTTACTTAGCGGAAAATTACAATTCACTACCATCTCCTGTTTATTTGGAACCCTTTATAAACATCAAAAGCAAAAGTGGCTGCACTGTCTAAAAAAGTGGCTGCACTGTCTAAAAAAAGTGACTGCATTTGAACATTTATCTTTCCCTGGCTGGTAACTGGTTAAATATTCGCAGGTGCTCTTTTTTTTTCCAAAAATGTTAGCAGTTTAACAGCAATAATCTTCTCCAGCACCCTGCCAAAAGTATTTTGTACAGTGATCATGTAAGAAACAAAGAGATTATTAAATTCTGTGAGAAATAAAGATTGAAATGGTTTAGCCCTCTAGTGAGAGCAAATCCAATGATGCCAGCTGTAAGTGTACACAACATGAAAACAGAAATACCAAGATGTAGAGGGAGACCTAGAAGTATGGACTGAAAAAGTTTCTGACAGCTTTAGAATGAAAGAAGCAAACAAATTTATTTTCGAAGGGTCACAAATAAAGCATGTAGACCCTTCTCAAATTCGGCCCTTTCAAACACCCATCTTTCACACAGCAGTTGTATTTTATCAATAAAGCATGTAATGTTCATACAATAATATGCATATTATAAATATCAAGCAGAAAACAAAAGCATTGGTGGTAAAATGCATGCATTCTCACATGCACATGCCCACTCACTCACCGACACCCACATACATACACACATCCACATACATACACACATACATACTACATACACACACACATGCCGCACACATATACATATAAATGCATACATACATAGGTACATGGAGACACCCCATAGACACAAACATATAGACATTTACAGACACATACACGAACAAAGAGACAGACCCAGATACATACACAGGCACACATAAAAACATGCAGACACACATAGACACATATACAGATACACATGCAGAGATACACACATCCGGGTCATAATTAGGCAGGTGCAACAGGTGCAGCTGCACAGAGTGCCAACATGTTAGGGGTGGCCAAATTCTGAGAGTGGCAAAACATGACTAGTAGTTAACATGCTTAATATTTTAATTGACCGGACTCAGAATTTAGTGAAATCATTTACAGGTTTAGGTCTCAAAATGGGCATGAAATAAAAAATGAAAACAGTAAAGACAGTGCGGAAGTCAAACATTACAGAGTACGAGAAGGAAAAGTGGGATCTATGTTTTGAAAAGCAGTGAATTTTGGTAATTTCTGCTCCTGGTAATGATCTACTTTTCAGAAAAGACTGACCAAACTTGAGATTATTTGATTTTTTCAATGTATAAATCAAAACAAAGAATATGACTATTCTCAGTCCTCGCTGTGATATACTGAAGGAACACAGTCAGTCTTGATTTTGAGGAAGTGATATATGCACTTGCATCAAGTGTTGATGGAATATCAGCCGAGGCAATACAGGCTTGTGGAGAGTGCACAATTTAGGAAAGCCTGGAATGAAAGAACTGTACCAATAGACTGGCAAAGAGCTCTTATAGTCCCAATTTGGCAAATTGTAACAATTATGACTAGTAGTTAACATGGTTAATATTTTAATTGACCGGACTCAGAATTTAGTGAAATCATTTACAGGTATAGGTCTCAAAATTGGCATGAAATAAAAAATGAAAACAGTAAAGACAGCGCGGAAGTCAAACATTACAGAGTACGAGAAGGAAAAGTGGGATCTATGTTTTGAAAAGCAGTGAATTTTTGTAATTTCTGCTCCTGGTAATGATCTACTTTTCAGAAAAACACTGACCAAACTTGAGATTATTTGATTTTTTTCAATGTATAAATCAAAACAAAGAATATGACTATTCTCAGTCCTCGCTGTGATATACTGAAGGAACACAGTCAGTCTTGATTTTGAGGAAGTGATAAATGCACTTGCACATGAAGAAAAAAGTTAGAAGAAATTCTTTTCTCCAAGTTCCATAAGTTTTGCAAAATAATTATTTTATTGCAATGTTTCTACCATGAATATTTGACGGACTAATTTGGTGGTTTCTGTGATATAATATGTTTGTGTGGGCTACACACCTGTAGTGATTTTTTTCTGAGTGTTTATCAGACAGGCACTTGATGATAATTGTTTAGCGTGTCTTATCTATACTCCTTCCCTTCATAAACCCCATGGCGTGCGAAGTTGGTAGTCAAGACTCCACAGCCTGCCTTCTGTCTCATGTACTGTTAATCATTTTGATACAGATATAAGATCAAACTGTCAAACCTCCCCCCCACTCCCCCCTTCTCTCTCTCTATCTCTCAGTTTCGTGATATTTATCTTCCTCTTCAACTTCATCATTATGAGTCATAATTTGCAATAGTAATACCTTTTATTTCACATGACATGCTACTAGTATTACACTGAGAGACTAAACTAAGATCTGTTCTTTAAAGTTTGGCCGAGGCAATGTTGCTTATGCCAAGTGTTGGCTAATATTTGGATTCAGATGATCAAATCTTGAAATATGCCTCAAGGCAAAGCTTATAATATAATGTCTACTGTATTCTCTTTTTTCCCTCACTATGAGTACTTAAAATGATTTTATGCCAGGGTGTATCTCAGCCCTCGGTCCTCCAGGTTTGGGGCTGATGCGTGGGGCCGACAATCATCACCCCCGTCCTTTATTAAACTTCATTACGCAATGAAACAGATATCTTAGCCTCTATTTCAGATGGATTTAAATAGAAAACGAAATTTAAGTAATTAGGTGCAGACTTTAATTGTTCCAACATGCTGAGAAAAGAAATACAATTTGGAATTCAATTTGGAAATAATATATACAATGCACCTAAACATCTGTGGCATGGTAATTTCGGTCACAGGCGTGAGCGAAAGTTAAGTCTGATGTGATGTGTATAAGGAGATACTCCATACCTCACTCGGGCGCCAGACCTCCACTGTGCTGGTTTTACGGAACGTCATGCAAGACTCCTGCTGTACGTCCCCGTCGTGCGCCACGGATAATGTCTCAAATGAGCATTAACAGAGTTGGCAGGGGATCTCGGAGCTGGCGGCCCCCAGAGGTGTAGTGTCCTTTCTGACTCTCATCAGCCCGCCCCCCAAACGTGTGGGTGAAAAGTCTATCAAAACTCATTCGGAACATGAGTAAAGTCTGCTTGCCAAATATACCACCAAATGACAACTCTCAGTTAAAAGTCTGTGGAGCAAATGGAAAACTGTGCTGCTGAGACTCGACCCTTGACGAGAGATTTACCCACAGCCAATACGAGTGACATCTCTTGTGGGCAGTTTCTCGCAATAAAATCCTACCTACGTACATCCTCTGTCAATCCTCAGCGTCGTCGTCACTGCACTGACAGCAACTTCTCATCTGCTGGCTAGCTAATAATGTCCGACAAAGTTAGATCCTACAGCACACAAGCAAGCCCAAAGTCCGACCATCATAAATCGTACTGATTAGAAAAAAGTCCAAATGTCCATATACACTGGCCCCACTCGCCCAAATGTTGGGACCAAACAGGTGAAGCCACGCCTGGCGCTAAGGTCACAGTTTAAACAACGTTAAAGGTGTTTAACGTGCGATGAATGTAAAAAGTCCTGGACCTGCGGGCTGCTCCCCGCTATTCTCCGGAGGGCGCAGCCTGGTCGCGCAGGAAGCTCATTATAGGGTTGTGAGGTTAAGCAGTGATGTGCAGGACGTGATGATTCCTTGGGTGAGCCCAGTACCAGAGGGTCATGTGTCGGCTCTGCATTTATGGAGGCCTAATTGGATGGCGGGGAATGCCCATGATCTGCCCCTGCCTTCCCTTGAGGGATGACCATTCTATCTAAGGTTGCCATAAGGGGGTTCTCCGGGAGCCACACCTGTAAAGAGACAAAGAGGACACCACACAAACGAGGCAACATCTCGACCTACACAAAACTATGGCCACAGTCAACCTAGAGATGGGATTGACATCTTTCCTCGAAGCCGGAGTACATCTGCCAGAGAGGCGGGGAATGAGAACTTCAAACATATAAGCCAGTAAAAGGGATGTACACGCAAAACTCAGGTCTAGGTAAAAGCCAAAAGTCCAAAAGGACAAACAACAGGGACTTGTGGCCAGAATTCACAGCCGGTGAACAAGTTGAAGAAGACTTCAACATCTGCTAAAGTCAAAGTCTCCATCTCACAACACCAAGATCAAAATATAAAAAGTTGATAAGCCATTTTATATGGCTCTGAAACTTGGAGCGCAACTAAAAAATATGAAATATTATTACACATTTTTTTTTACAGAGTTTTACGACAAATCAAATATGCAAACAGTAGGGAATGGAGAGTGAAAAGCAACAACAAAATTCATGGGAATGAAGAGAGAAGCAACAATGAAATTCATGGGAATGGAGAGTGAGAAGCAATAACAAAATTCATGGGAATGGAGAGTGAGAAGCAACAAAGAAATTCATGGGAATGGAGAGTGAGAAGCAACAATAAAATTCATGGGAATGGAGAGAGAAGCAACAACAAAATTCATAGGAATGGAGAGTGTGAAGCAACAATGAAATTCATGGGAATGGAGAGTGAGAAGCAACAACAAAATTCATAGGAATGGAGAGTGTGAAGCAACAATGAAATTCATGGGAATGGAGAGTGAGAAGCAACAACAAAATTCATGGGAATGGAGAGTGAGAAGCAACAACAAAATTCATGGGAATGGAGAGTGAGATGCAACAACAAAATTCATGAGAATGGAGAGTGAGATGCAACAACAAAATTCATGGTAATGGAGAGTGAGAAGCAACAATGAAATTCATGGGAATGGAGAGTTAGAAGCAACAACGAAATTCATGGGAATGGAGAGAGAAGCAACAACAAAATTCATGGGAATGGAGAGTGAGAAGCAACAACAAAATTCATGGGAATGGAGAGTGAGAAGCAACAAAGAAATTCATGGGAATGGAGAGTGAGAAGCAATAACAAAATTCATGGGAATGGAGAGTGAGAAGCAACAAAGAAATTCATGGGAATGGAGAGTGAGAAGCAACAATGCAATTTATGGGAATGAAGAGTGAGAAGCAACAACAAAATTCATAGGAATGGAGAGTGTGAAGCAACAATGAAATTCATGGGAATGGAGAGTGAGAAGCAACAATGAAATTCATGGGAATGGAGAGTGAGAAGCAACAATGAAATTCATGGGAATGGAGAGTGAGAAGCAATAACAAAATTCCTGGGAATGGATAGTGAGAAGCAACAATGAAATTCATAATCTGTTTAAATTACCATTCACCACTGGAATCAAGAGGGCTAATAGACTGAAATGGTTGGGGCATATTAGGAATCATATGTCAAATTATAGAGAGGTAAAAACTGTATACACAAGGGAGCTGAATGGTCAGAGACCATGAGTGATGATGTAATTAGCGGGTGACTGCAGTTGAGCTGATTGCAAGAAATGCTAGATATAACATAAAATGTGACTAGAAAGCTCAATGGAGGGAATTCCTTCTATCGAGCTTTCTAGTCACTTTTTGTGTTATATTTAGCATTTCTCATAGACCATCACGTAGGCTAAGAAGACAGTGGAAAGAGAATAAACAGACCTAAAAAAACTTGGTATAACCAACTGGAAAAATAAGGCCAAACAATGAGGTGAATGGAGGCGGGTGAAATCTCAGGAATTATCTGCAGCAATGAGCTGAAGAATAAGAATTTCAGTTAAGTACAGTGCCTTCAGTGACCTCAGCCTGAGTTCATCATTTGTTCAAATTCATTAAGTTCAAAGCCTTCCCCAGATTTAATGAAATACGCAGCACTGTGCTGTGCGTCACAGATTTAACATTGGTTAAATTCTCAAATGGTGTAGAGAGGTATGGTCTGTGGAGAAAAGACACAGATGTCAAGAGTACGAGAATGGGCCGGGTTAACGTTTTTTAGTTAACTTAACTTCAAAACATTGATTTAACATTACATACAGAGGCACCTTGACTTGTTGTGCATGAACAGGGAACTCGCAAAATAAAATCAAAAAGCCATAGTCTTCAAAGAATCTTCATATGCTGTCAATCTAAATACGCTGAAAAGTAAATATGACATCACCTTCTTGGTGCAGCAATTCAATATTTGTACTGATCCATTCAATGCGTGCCATATTTGTCCCCTAAATCGTCCGGCGAGATGTGCAGCCATGTTGACTCTCAGGGGAAATAACTCCAATAACTATTTCTAAAAGTTGAGTCAAGAATTGACATCACAGCACTCGGGGCGTTCCCATGCATGCTCCGTCCTCATCTTCAGCAGCCTTAGCAGAGTTCTAATACTGATGGTACTGATCAAAATCTAGTTATGTGTCCGCCATGCCTTTTCTCTGAGTGTAGTGAGCCGGCCAGACCCTCAGGTTTCACCCAGGTGTCTCATTTTCCCCAGGCCATAATAATCTTGTTTCTCATTTGATTCGGTTGCTTGTTCCCAGAGGGCTTGACCACATCTGCTTTGTGTAATTATTCATCACCCGGGGGTCAGATCCAGCCAATCTTCTGCTTGTTCATTATCCGAGCGCCGGCATTACCTGGAGAAAATATAATACGGGTGTAGGGGGTAATGAACAGGCAGACAGATTGGCTGGATCTATTTCTAAGAATATTCTTCTGTGTATTCTTGCTTGCTATATATTATAAAGTAACAGACCCATTTCCACGCCTTAAGGCGTATTGGGTACATTGGGTCTTTATTATATAAGTACTCCGTGGATGATGTGGTCCGCATCACGCACGCCGTTCAAACTTTCCAGGAATTTCCTGATACCCTTTTAATATTGAGTCGACCTGGAAGTCAAGGTCATTTTAGAATAAAAAAGGCTAGTGTCTAGCCACTACACCACAGCGGCTCCGGTATGATATATAGAGCCAGTTTTAGCGTATGACTTCCTCGTGTGGGTTTCGGGGGCCTATTATATGGGAAAAAGAATAGCTCAATGTCTACCCAAAAGCATGTCGTAAGAGTCGACTAATTGGGAGCTTCTTTTAAAGTCGGAGTGTATCTGCCTGGGAGGCAAGGAACCAACGGTCTGCTTACAAATAAGTCAGATCTGTAGAAGGGAGATGCACGCAACACTCAAGTATTGAAACATGATTGCAGTCCAGAAGTGGACAAACAACCAAAACTTTCCGCCAGAGTTTACAGCTGGTGAAAATGAAGAAGAAGAAGACTATCCTCTTTCATTGTTTTCCCAATCTTTGCTGCTATGTCTGCACATACTGACCTTGACCCACGTTTCAGGGACACATATGAGAAGATTATGTTTACTGGGACAAGGGGTGCGGGTGGGGCAACTCAGCGGAGAAGTCACTTGCCTCCCGTTCTGAGGGTCGTGGGTTCGCGAAACGTAGCAACGTCGGGTAGTGGTACCCGGCGCGGAACATTTCCTATCCCCCCCCCCACACACACACACACACATATATATATATATATATATAGATGGACCTATAGATATACATATACGTATATATATATATATATATATATATATATATATATATATATATATATATATATATATACACTTTTGAAGTGTGCACGCATCAGCCTGAGAGGTTAGAAACAAACAATCTGCATACAAATAAACAGTTCTGGAAAACGGATGTGCACGCAGAATTCAAAGTCTAGAAAAAGACTCAAGTCCAGAAGTGGACAAACAATCAGAACTTTCCGCTGGAGTCTTCAGTCGGTGAACTCTAAAATAAAAAATAAGAAACAAAAATATCAAAGAGGCGATATTCAGCCAGGACCGTCGATAGTGATTCAGCAGTCGCTGATGTAATACATAGGTCCAAGGTTAAGCAAGGTTGAGTGAAAACTTTTGAAACGTCCACTGTCGGCAGCATCTTCACCTTAATGTGCCATATCGCTTAGAGAAAGTGGTCGAGGTTCGCAACCTCGCAGATCAGTGAGATCACAACATATAATTCTCTACATAGTGACTGTCTGGAGATGTAGGTATACACAAGAATAGGAAACAAAAACAGTCAAAAAAAAAAAAAAGAGGTTCTGGAAAGGCTAAAAATGAAAATAGAATTACTGAAAAAAAGAGGCAATTGAAATACTTTGGCCACATTAAAAGACAACGTACTTTTACAAACTATAATGGAGGGAAAGGTCGAAGGCAAGAGAGCAAGAAGTAGGCAACAATACAGGTGGGAGGACAATATCGAAAGATGGACGGGCAGCAGTCTGAGAGAGTGTACAACAAGAGATAGTGCGTGGAGCAGATCCATTGCAGTCAACCTTTACTGTGGAGACGGCACCTGATTTATTAATAGTGACTATTTCAAGAAGCACAGTTCCCATAAATAGTGGATATATGTATACATTGTGCGTTTGTTTAATCATTTCATTATGTATATTTTTTTTGAAATTGTGAATGCGTTCACTACCCGTATCATCGCCTCGGTGTGTTATGCCTATTACTAGTAATAATACTATTGGTCCGCCACCTCATCAAATGCATTCAGTTCACTTCAGAGGTCCCTGGTAGTTAGCATCCTTTGGATAATTTCTCCAAGTGATGCCGATGTGTTGGGAAATGAGCAGGAAGATAGACTGGCTGGCTCTGCGCCACTTGGTGGTGAATTGATGTATGACAAGCTAGATATTGTGAGGGCCCTTGGGGAACGAGTGACCAGTGCGGAGGCGCAGATCGAACAACACGGTCTGAGGAGAATAGCACTGCGAGGAGTTTCCAGGGGATCTGGCCGACACTCAACACTTAGGGGAAGGATTAGGCGGATTTACAATCGGACGGTTACTGGTGGCATCGGAAGTAGAACTCTTCGTTTGCTGCTGAAGATAGAAATGAGCTCTTATGGGAGTGTCCCCAGTGCTGGGATGTCGATTCTTAATTCAACATGTAACATTCAATCGAATACAACTAGATACTTCAGACGGAATACTCCAGATACTCCTCTATCACTACCGACGGTCAGCCGATGGATCATGCTGATATTATTATGCCCTCAGAGAAATGACAAGGATACAGGACTTTGGGGGCAGTGAATCTACATCCACATTGCATTTGACAGAGCCGACAGACAATTATTATGGAAAATAATGGCAAGATATGGAGTAAGCGAACACCTCATCGAAGTGTGCAAAAGTTTATACAGGGATTGTAGAAGTGTAGTTAGAATAAATCAGGGAACATCTCATCCTTTCACAGTGACATCTGGAGTAAGACAGGAGTGTGTCTTATCACCACTGCTGTTTATCACCTACATCGACAGTATATGCAAGAATGCCAAGCCCATGAATGAAGATCTTAGTAAGATCAACGAATTACTCTTTGCAGATTACCAGGCCTTGATAGCAGATACAGTCATGAAATTGCAACAACATCTAACATCCATGAATGAAGAATGTAAAACAAATAATATGAGAATCAACACTGAAAAGACAGAAGTAATGTCAATAGGAAAAAAGAAGACAGATCTAAACATGGCAATAGAATACAAAAGCATTAAACAGGCATCTGAGTTTAAATATCTGGGAACTACATTTACCGAAGATGGGAAATTGGATGAAGAAATTGACATTAAATGCAGTAAAGCAAACCAAGTATTGGGACAGCTAACCCTCTCTTACAGCATAAGGCAATCCCAATCAGCACAAAGAGACATCTTATTCAAAGCATATTTATTCCAACTCTGTGCTACCAGTGCCAGACATGGTCACTCACAACAAACCATAAAAGAAAATTAGTAACCACGGAAATGAGATGTCTGAGAAGGGCTGGAAGAGTGACCATAAGAGATAAGATCAGGAATGAGATCATAAGAGAACAAGTCGGCACAGAACCAATTCTGGATTACATACAAAGACAGCAAGTGAAATGGTTTGCCCACTTAGAGAGAATGCCTTGTGACACCATACCATACAAAGCATACATGAAAAGAGAAGAAGGACGTAGAGCACGGGGTAGACCAAGAACAAGATGGAAGGATTTTCTTCTTCTTCTTCTTATTCACCGGCTGTGAATTCCGGCGGTAAGTCACGGTTGTTCGTCCAAAATGGACTGTTGGCTTTTACCTTGACCTGAGTTTTGCGTGTACATCCGTTTTACTGGCTTATTTGTTTGCAGTACTCGTTCCCCGCCTCTCCGGCAGATGTACTCCGACTTCGGAGGAAGACGTCAAGCCTATTTCTAGGTTGACTGTGGCCATTGTTTTGTGTGGGTCGAGATGTTGCCTTATTTGTGTGGTGTCCTCTTTGACTTTTAACAAGTGTGGCCCCCGGCATGTCGTCCTTAAGGCAGCTTTATGTAGAGTTTTCAGCCCTCAAGGGAAGGCAGGGGCAGATCATGGGCATTCCTCGCCATCCAATGAGGCTTCCATAAATGCAGAGCCGACACATGATGCTCTGGTTCTGGGCTCACCCAAGGAATCGTCACGTCCTGCCCATGACTGCTTAACCTTACAACCGTGTATTGAGCTTCCCGCGCTACAAGGCTGCGCTCTCCTGAGATCAGCGGGGAGCAGCCCGCAGGTCTAGGACGTTTGTGGCCACACAAATAGGTACATTCTTTTTCATCTTACGTTAGACACCTTTAACGTTGTTTCAGCTGTGCCCTTAGCACGACAGAATGGGGAAGCAAAATGTGTCAGGCGTGGCTTCACCTGTTTGGTCCCAACACTCGGGCGAGTTGGACCAGTGGATACGGACATTCAGACTTTTCCTAATCGGTACGAGTTATGATCGTCGGACTTTGAGCTTGCATGTGTGCCGTGGGGTGTAACTTTGTCGGACATTGTTTTCAAGCCAGCATATGAATAGTTGCTGCCATGGTGTACCTCAGCGCGGTGACGACGACACTGAGGATTGACAGAGGATGTACGTAGGTGGGATCTTGCTGCGAGAAGACGCCCACAAGAGATGTTACTCGTCTTGGCTGCGGGTAAATCTCTCGGTCAAGGTTGAGTCTCAGCAGCGCAGTTTTCCATTCGCTCCCGAATTTTAACCAAGAGTTGTCATTTGATGGTACATTTAGCAAGCAGTCCTTGAGTTTTGTTACTTTTCACCCATGCGTTTGGGGGCGGGCTGGTGAGAGCCAGAAAGGACTCTACACCTCTAGGGGCCGCCAGCTCCGAAATCCCCTGCCAACTCTGTTAATGCTCATTTGAGACATTATCCGTGGCGCACGACGGGGACGTGCAACAGGAGTCTTGCACGAGGTTCCGTAAAACCAGAACAGTGAAGGACTGGCGCCCGAGTGGGGTACGGAATATCTCCTTATACACATAACATCAGACTTAACTTCCCCTCATGCCTGTGACCGAAATCACCGCGCCACAAGATGGAAGGATAACATCAGAGAAACTCTACAACAGCACGATGTGCCTATGGTCGAGGCAGCCAGAAGAGCTAGAAACAGAACCTTATATCTCCCTCGACACCCACAGCGGTAACAGAGGAAGTGAAGAAGAAGAAGAAGAAGAAGAAGAATCCACATCACTCGCCAGAATGGCAGACTTGGGAATTAAGATCGGTATAGCAAAAAAAAAAAAAACGTACACCAGAAGACTTGTTAATCATCATGAGGGGAGGATCTGGGCACCTATGGACATGTCCGGAGTGCAATGATGATAACCCAACTAACAAACTAACTAACTAGCTCCAGATGGAGCGACTAACGCAAGAAGCGTAGTTCTCAACATTTATCTGGATCTGTGTATAAGTTTCATTATTACACCATACTATTATCTGATTTCATTTTCAATTTTTTTGCAACATAATTTGTGACAATAACAGGCAATTTTGGAGATAAGAACAAGCAAAGAAGAGGCACCGGGGTGAGAAACTGGTCCTGATTGTAATTTTGATTCGTTTCGTTGCGAAGTTCATGTTTACCACGTGAACCAAGGCAGTCGAGAGTACAATTCCGCGCAACCAAAATGGCGTAAACATGGCATTATCCAGGGGTAACCAGAGGATATTTCCTGTGAGTGTGGCTATTTCATTTATTTCAGCTGCAGGCAGTGGCATATTCATTGTCCATGTTAATAATGTCACAGAATAAAGCACATACATGCACTACATGGGTTTCTGTGATACTGTTAGTTAAAAAGTTCCATTCTGTTACTGTTAACTATCTTGAAAAGTGAAAGAAACCTACGCCTACGGTCCTACTAGTAAGAAACCAAGTCACAAAGTGAAACTACTAAAAATACCACTATTGCTGAATTACATTAGCTGTTCCCACTTATCGACAATGATTATGTCTAAAAACAATGTCTTTACTAGGTTAACTGGGCGCCGTTGACTATTTTTTATTTGAATGAAATGAATTTGAACAATACGATAAATTTTAAATGTTTAAATTAAAAAAAAAAAAGTGTAATAACTAATAATGTAATATAGTAATGGACTTAAAACTTAATGATTTGGTAAATTATAGCTGTATTGTGTGAATGATAATCAACCAAATCAACAATGACTGTGTCAACACAACACAGTCAGTGATAATAATAATAATCAATCAGTGAACAAAGTTTCAACAGTAACAAACAGACAGCCCACAGTCTTGAATTGATTATGATAACGGATACCAGGTACCACATGCGTGGTACCAGAGGATTAAGATGAGATGAGTGATAGCTTGAATTAGACTTAAAACACTGAAGTTGAGTGAGGAATGTTGGTAACAACTGGCTCAAACAGTAACACTAACAGTACACCACCCACATAAATTAATAATTAGCCTTAGGAAATATAATTTTTGAGATATTATCTTTTTTTTTCTACTCCTGGAATGACTCGCAACGCCAGGGCAGGAAGGGGTATCTGGAACGGGCCCTTCTGTTCGCGTTGTATAAAGTATTTTTCAGTGTCTCTGAATTTCTGCGTGGTCGACCTCTGGCTCTGTTATTGTTGTATCTGTCTAACATTACTCTCTGTGGCTATCCTCCGAATAACGGTTGGTAAAGATGGCGGCTGCAAAATATCCTTTCGAGCCACAGTCACGTGACTTAATTTGCGGTTCTCCGGCGGTTTTCCGGCGACTACCACCTCTGCCACGAGTCCCCCACGCCGCTCATTTGGCGTGGATTGGGCCTAAACTAGATGGCTAGGACCCATGAGCAGCAGCTTCTGCATCTCCTGACTGAAGCTTTGCTCATGAGTCCTAGCCATCTAGTTTAGCCCATTCCACGCCGCATGCGGCGTGGGGGGCTCGAGGCGGTAGTTGCTGGAGAACCGCAAATTAAGTCACGTGACTGTGGCTCGAAAGAATATTTTGCGGCCGCCATCTTTACCTACCGTTATTCGGAGGATATCCCTCTCTGTAGTGCCCTGTTTGAAATATAATAAAGTGGGGAAATGTAAAATAGTTTGAACACAACTCAACTTAGTCAGATCCTATCTATCAGTTGTAAGGTATTTTCTTTTTCCCCTTAATGTAATGATTTTGAGATTTCAGTGATGACAGACCTTTCAGACACTAATTAAAAAACATTGCCATTGCACTGTAAATACTAAATATTTAAAGGTTACACAAAACCTGAATGGATTGGTCATTGGAACAGACAGCAATAAAATTCACAGTAACAAAAGCATGTATATTTCCTATAGCAATATATTGGATGAAACTTGGGAGATTAACATCGGAGCTGACAAGCATGTTGCAATGGAACCTTGAGTAGTATAAATATAATTCATGACTAACCTAGAGGCTGCTTCGAAAAGGATTTGCTTAGGGAAAAAAGTCTTCTCCTTGAGAAATATTGTAAGATAAGAAAAATTCATTCCTCAAATGGACATACACCTTACGCAAAGTATTACAAAATAATTAATTAATTTTCACTTTACCTGTGCTAAAGGAGAGTTGATGACATAAGCGGACATTTGTAAGCCCAGAGAGACTGAGAGTTTGTTTTGTAAGTGAAGTCCTCTCCCATAAAAACATATTTTTATTCTTCTGGGGCTTTCCCTCTTATTTTTATTCCTCTTAGAATGACTTCCCTGCTAGAGAGTCAATAAATACTAAGCCTCTGTCTCACTGGGAGTTGCCATGGCGTAGCAGCTAGACACTTGCGCGTGGATTGGAAGGTCGTGGGTTCGCTCCCAGGTGGAGCAGGACTTAAAAAAAATGACCTTGACTCTCAGGTCAACCCAGCCTTGAATGGGTGCCGGGTGCAGTCCCAGGAAGTAAAAGGCGGCTGGCGTGATGCTGACCACATCACCCATCTTGTGCCGATTGGTCTATAAAAATATAGGTCTTGCCCTCTATGTCTAAAGGCATTTAAATGTTTCTGAAGTGGGATTGTCATTGTGAAGGCTAATACTGTGATTTGCTACAGCTTTACTGGGGAGACTAATGAGAGCGGTTTCACAAAAATAACTATTAGGGAGGAACAGTTTTATACAGATGTTCTTCTTCTTCTTAACATTCACTGGCTGTAAACTCCAGCAGAAAGGAAAGTTCTGGTTTTTTTTTTCTCTCCACTTCTGGATTTTTTCTTGTTCCTGAATGTGAGTTTTGCGTCCACTTCCATTTTATACATCTGACTTATTTGTATGCATATTGTTGGTTCTTCACCTCTCAGGCTGAAGCACTCTGACTTGAAGGAAAACCCCTGATTAGTTTTAGATTTTTACATGATTTTTAGGGGGCACGGTACCGTGACTGTTTTCTGTTTTTCCTCCAAAATGGGGCCCTGAAATCCCGACAGTTATGATGCAGGACAATCTACTGGATGTTGATGTCCAGTTATGGAGACAGGTAATGCCAAGTGGCCCTGTGTTTGAATCTTTTACAAGGAAGTAATTTTGTTTGTCTTTCCCAGGTCCACCCAGTCTAAACTTGATACCAGGAAATTTCTCGGCTAGATTGACATTGATCACATGACTCTTAGAGTGTGGATTTATCTATACACCTTATAGCCTAACAGTTTTTTTTTTGTAAATTACATTTGTGACATATTGAAGAATTTCCTTTCTGCATTGAAATAATTGTGGTGTAGGTAATTCGCTGTTTTTAAGGGAAAAAATTCTTAAAATTTCAAGCCAGTATTCTTAGAATTGCCAACAAATAATTCCTTGTTTGTTCTCATTAGAGATGCTCATTATTTTGTATACTTTTTTTGAATAAGCAAAAGAAGTACAGGGCATATGAGGTCAATTAAACAATCTTGTTTAACCGTACACTGAAACATTGTACCCCAGGTTAAAATAGGTTTAAAGAACATAGATCATCTATAACTTTAGGTGAAGCTCTTTAGCATTGTTAGCTAAACCGGACTGCGCAGTGACCGGGTAACGAACTCCTTGTGGTCCGGGTTCACGCCCGGGGGTAGGCAGAAAAGCCACATTTCTCCCAGATTTACGGTATTTATCATGGAATCAAGACCGAAAGGTTGCGATATCCATAATACTGAGCCTAAGGGTTAACAACGCAAGGCTTCTGGATACTAAAAAAAAAAAAATGACTTTAGGTACATCAAAAGCAAGGTATAAAGAAAGCATCAGCAAAACTCTACAAAAGTATCATGGTTCTTTAGTCAGAGCTGTGAGAATTATAATGCACCGCCAAGTATGAGAAGCACACTGGATGCACGCAAAGTCTTGCCAACCAGCATAAAACCTTCACTATTAACCACGCAACCCTGATGAATATGTTGAGAGGGGAATCTGAGCACCTATGGATGTGTCCGGAGTGAAGATAATGAAACTCATAACTCATTATAACGCTACATCTCGCTCGACACCTGAAGTGGTAATAGAGGAAGTGAAGAAAAGAAGGTAGGCAAGTTGTACCCAATCAAGACATCACACAAGCGATAAACACCCGGTGTACAAAGTGCCACCATGCGGTTGAGGATTACTTGTGGAGAGGTTCCGAAAACCCCGTTCAGCCTCAAGGCTATGTTTATGGCCCAGCTATATTTAGGGCCTCCAGCAAAAGCCAGGGTGGGGTTCCAAAATAACAAAAAATTGCATCCAACAAAGGGATGACTTTCGGAAGTGAAGAAAAGTATTCTCAGACTTGGGATCTAAGTCTTAGGATTGAGAATTTATAGCAACCAAATGTTGCATACTGTCTGGGATTGTCAGTTACTGGTGTGTCTAGTGCAGTGTTTTCTATCAGAAACCTATCTAGCTGCATTCTGGAAGTAAGTTGTGCAACATATAAGCAGGCTAAAGAGTTATAACCTTGTGCAGTATCCATGTAAGTGTGTGCTGTCCATGAAATGTCTACAGTTATTAACTTCACAAGGTGTTCATTGTCTCTAAAGATAAAAGTAATAGACAAAACTATATGGATAGATAGAGTATGACATAGTGTTTGAAATAAAGCTTCTTTGAAATTTAAATAGAATAATTAAAAGAAAGGTTTAGCTAAGGGAAATAATAGTTCATAATCTTTAGATATTCATTGGCTGAATGAGAATACTAGTCTATAGCTGGGTGTATATCATTATTGCATTCCTTACATCTCTATGTGTGCTCCAGTGTGCTCAACCATAAATCTTTGAGTTAGATCTGTACATCTATAACAAGTACTTGAAAGTAAAACAGTAATTGTAACAGTCAAGCAAATATGTAGATTTCATGGAAATAAAATGTCAGAGGTCTTGGAAAATTGGGAATTTGTGGAAATTAATGAGAGATAAGTGAAACATTTTCAGCGACTTTTAAAAGTTAAAACACTTATAAAAACCATACCAGAGTGAAAAGTTAAAGCAAGAAGTAGGCCTTGATGCAAGTGGAAGAATAACATCAATCAGATGGACAAACAGCAATCTGAGAGAGCATACATGGACGAGAGCATTAAATATTCACTGCAGTCGGTCTTTATTGCGTCGACAGTATTTGTATTTTTTTTTTTTATGATTGAAGGAAGTGTGAAAACTTTTTGGATGCTGCAGAGATGTGGTTTTATAGATGAATGATGAGAATCCCTAGACAGATACAATGAGTAACGAAGATATCTTGAAAAAAAACTGACTCACTAAGAGAACTGATTGCCTACATCAGAAAGAGACAGTCTACATTCTTTCATCATGTGATGAGGTGGAGAGAACTGGAGTAGGACAGTTGGAGGGGAGGAGAGGCAGGAGTTTGAGAGAAAAGATGCTGGACAGTTTGACATCATGGCATGGAGAATGATCTGAATCAATTAGAAAGTTGTGGATGGACATGACTACTAACACCACGGCAGGGGTTGTAAGAAGAAGAAAAGAAGTGTCATACTAAACTGATATTGATTATTATTCAGAGAACAACATAAAAAAAAAAAAACTCTCCATGTGGGTTCTTGGGCCCCATTGTGGGGAGGGGGGGGGGGACAAAAATAGACCCACTTCCTCCCCAATAAGCATGTCGCAAGAGTCACTTGTTTGAGAGCTTCCTTCAAAGTCGGCATGAATCTGCCAGAGTGGTGAGGAACAACCAGCTGCATACAAGAAGCCAGTAAAATGGATGTACATGCAAAACTCAAACTCTGGCACAAAGCCAGAGTCCAAAAGGATGAACAACCAGGACTTTCTGTCTAAACTTACAGCAAGTGAACAAAGAAGAAGCAGAAATAATAAACTTAAAAGTAATGGTGTTTACATGGACCTTTCAGAAATAAGAATTTTTAACAAATTTCACTTTTCTTTATCCTCAATGCAGGCTCTTGGGGCAGGAAAACTTGATGATGATGAAAATCAGCTAATACAGGCACCAGAAGTAGAGGAGGACTTTGACGTCCTAAATGAGGAAACATTTGGTGATCTGGGAGATGGTAATGTTTTCTTTACAATTAGCGCATATCTGTGTAAACCAGAGGTGGGCAACATTTGTTGGTCTCTGAGTTAAGTTTATTGAGAATTACCAACCTGGTCGCGGGCCATACTTAAAAAAATCCAGTACCGCCCAGATTTCCCAGCAGCAATGTTTTTGTGAGGTAATCTGAAATTATAATCCCTTGCTGTGCCTGTGGCCAGACACACTCACCCACTGAAACCTTCTGTATATTCCTAAATGTGTCTGTTCAGTTTGGTAATTTATATTAATTTTTAAGGGAAAGTGGGGGATTATATAGTAATTTCACATCAGCCTCGCAGGTCAGTAAAGATTGCTTGGACAGCTAGTTTTGATTTGCGAGCGATAGTCTGCCTGCCCACACTGATGTAAACTCATCGGCAGCTGTAGCTTAGTACTGTAAATCCTGACATACCTTAAAGTTAGCGCAGGCAATTTGGTAGCAGATCACTTTGCATTGATTTTGAGACAACAGTATACATATCTTACAGTCCCCCGTGTGGGTTCCCATCGTGGGGAAAACAAAAATATACCCACTGCCTCCCCAGAAGCATGTCGTAAGAGTCGACTCATTGGGGAGCTCCCTTTGAAGTCGGAGTGCATCTGCCAGAGAGGCAAGGAACCAACAGTCTGTATTCAAGAGAATGAGATCTGTGAAACTGATGCACACGCAACACTCAGGTTCTGGAGCAGGACTGCAGTTCAGTGGTGAACGAGCAACCAGAACCTTCCGCCAGAGTTTACTGCTGATGAAATATGCATCTAAGGTGTGAGTTCTTCTTAGCGTTTATCGGTTGGAAACATCTGGTTATTTGTCCACTTCTGGACTTTGGTCTTGATCCAGAACTTGAGTTTTGCATGCACATCTGTTTTTACAGTTCTGGCTTATTTGTAGGCCGACTGCAGGTTTCTTGCCTCAGGCAGATTCACTGTGACATTAAAGGAAACACCCCTATTTAGTCACCTCTTAGGACATACTTGTAAGGGAGAGGGGTGCACATCAGTTTTACGGGCCTGACTTGTTTGTATCCATACTGCTGGTTCCTTACCTCTCATGCAGATGCACTACAATATTGCTGGAAACATCCTCTCTTAGATATACTTGGGGTGGGGGGAGAGCAGTTCTGTTCTTCATTCTCCAGAATGAAGCCCAGGTGACCTAAACGGAGGCCTTCTATACTAAAAAAAATTATAATAACAAACAAAAAAAACACCTGAAAATGCGTGCCTGTCACAATAACTCCTCCCAAACGATTATTAGTAGCCACATGTCATTCTGGCTGTCATTTACAGGTCATCTGTTATTTTCAGCTTTTACCATTATTTTTGAAATTCCCCTGTTTCCGTTGTATTTGCTTCACACTTTACACCTCCATAGCAGCATGCGTTCAGGGACTGTTTCTGCGGGTATTTACACAAGTTATACAATTTGTGGTCACAATCAATTCCTTGTCTTGGTCTGTCTTATTAGGGCTTATTTTGTTGCAGCTGAGTATGATTGGGAAGATGAGCACTCCCGCATGGCTGAAGAGCTGGAGGGCAGTTGTCTGGACACACCTCTTGAGAAAAATAAAACCAAGGACTCTGGATTTGTCACTATGGAGAGAGGGTACTCAACCGTCACACAGGATGTATGTAAAACATATTAAATGTCGTCTGTAATTTCTGATAATTCCTTAACTAAAATAAGTCAGTTTTAGCACTTTTTGTACATTGAAATTGTGGAAAGGTGGTTTAACTAAATTTGTTTTTTGTGTGGTCTTTGTGCCAAAAGATTTTATCTGTTCTTTATATTCACGACCAGAGCTGTAATTCTTCCAGTACAGCTCTACGCTTGAGAAACGTGGACTGTATATCAGTGCCATGCTAAAAAGTTGAATCAGTTTCATATAATTTGTCTCAGAAAGCTGCAAACCTGCATAGCATCCACATAGTCCTGAAGAATTATCAGCTGCGTTGGGCTGGTCACCTAGCTCGCATGCCAGATTTTCACCTGCCAAGGGGTATTTTATAGCGAGCTCCTGCGAGGAAAAAGGTCCCAGAGAGGACAGAAAATGCGTTATACGAACACTCTCAAAACTGCTCGTTTTTTTTGGCACCAAAACAGTAATGTGGGAGGCTGCTGCACAGGATGGCGTACGTTCTAGACGGTGCATTGGCCTGCCAGGCAGCGGAGGTTATGGGGGCAGACTAGAAAGAACCGTATCGCTAATCCCACACTTACTGCAGCTTCCACCTGTTGTCCGCACTGCTCAAGAACTTTCTGGGATTATATTGGACTAATCAGCCACCTTCATACTCATAATCATTGATCATTGCAACTTTGGATGAAAAGTGGTCTTCATCTCTTGGATGGACGAACAACATATTCATGCCAGTTTTATGTGGCTTGTTGTTCTGCCTGAATGCAAATGTTGGACAGTGACATATGAAATTGAAGACAGTGGATTTGAAATTGGAGTAGTGCAGATGTAGTTTTGTGCACAAAATGTAGAATATTGATAATGGAAAAGAATTAATGTTATAAAGTGTTAAATACTGCCAATACTGGTATGTATGTGAATCATGGATAAAGAGCGTAAGAAAAATCTTTAGGGGCTACAGGGATGCTGTTTTAGATTGCAATAAGGCCAATACCCAAGAACAGCAGGTACAACTGACAAATATAAAAATGTTTCCTGGATCAGGCCAAAGCAGTTGTCATATTTTAGTCATATGAATCAAAAATCTGAAGACAGTTGTGGCAGCTAGAAAGACTGAGTGTGCAAAATACAGAGATAAGTAATTGAAGTGTCATCAAAAACAGTTAGAAAATTAGGAAAAGACAGGTGTTAGTGGAGAAAAATGACTGTTTAAGTTGCTTGGCTTGGCATATTATGATATGTAATATGAATGTGTTAGTAAAATATTTTAGCC
>CAJHNH020002424.1:605098-778621 GCA_905116865.2 Candidula unifasciata | reverse complement strand
GATAATGCTGTTTAAAAATGCCTCAGGAAATGATAAGGAACGGGACTTTGGGCAGTGAATCCACTCCACATGCATTTGACAAAACCCGACAGACAATTATTATGGAAAAAAAGGGGCAAGAATGGAGAAAGCGAACCCCCTCATCGAAGGTGAAAAATTTTAAACGGGGATTGTAGAAGTTAGTTAAAATAAATCAGGGAACATTCACCCTTTTCACAGTGACATCTAAAGTAACACAGGAGTGTGTCTTATTACCACTGACTGTTTATCACTACATCGACAGTATATGCAAAGAATGCCAGCCATGAATGAAGATCTTAGTCAAGACCAAACGAATTACTCTTTTGCAGATGACCAGTGCCTGGATAGCAGATACAGCCATGAAATTGCAACAACATATAAACATCCATGAATGAAGAATGTGTTAAAACAAAATAATACGAGAATCAACACTGAAAGAGACAGACAGTAATGTCAATAGGAAAAAAAGAAGACAGATCTAAAACATGGCAATAGAATACGAAGGCATTTAAAACAGGCATTTGAGTTTAAAGAAATCTGGGAAACACATTTACCGAAGATAGCTGGGAAATGGATAAAGAAAATGACATTAGATGCAGTAAAGCAAACCAAGTATGTGGGACAGCCTAACCCTCTCTTACAGCATAAGACAATCCCAATCAGCACAAAGAGACATCTTATTCAAAGCATATTTATTCCAACTCTGTGCTACCAGTGCCAGACATGGTCACTCACAACAAACCATAAAAAGAAAATTAGTAACCACGGAAAGAGATGTCTGAGAAGGGCTGGAGGAGTGACCATAAGAGATAAGATCAGGAATGAGATCATCAGAGAACAAGTCGGCGCAGAACCAATTCTAGACTACATACAAAGACAGCAAGTGAAATGGTTTGCCCACTTAGAGAGAATGCCTTGTGACACCATACCATACAAAGCATACATGAAAAGAGAAGAAGGACGTAGAGCACGGGGTAGACAAGAACAAGATGGAAGGATAACATCAGAGAAACTCTACAACAGCACAATGTGCCTATGGTCGAGGCAGCCAGAAGAGCTAGAAACAGAACCTTATATCTAACTCGACACCCACAGCGGTAACAGAGGAAGTGAAGAAGAAGAAGAAGAAGAAGAAGAAGAAGAAGAATCCACATCACTCGCCAGAATGGCAGATTTGGGAATTAAGATCAGCATAGCAAAACCAAAAAAAAAAAAAAAACGTACACCAGAAGACTTGTTAATCATCACGGAAATGGTACTGTTAGCTATCGGACGTTGGGGTTCATACTGAGGGAAGGATCTGGGCACCTATGGACATGTCCGGAGTGCAATGATGATAACCCAACTAACAAACTAACTAACTGGCTCCAGATGGAGCGACTAACGCAAGAAGCGTAGTTCTCAACATTTATCTGGGATCTGTGTATAAGTTTCATTATTACACCATACTATTATCTGATTTCATTTTCAATTTTTTGCAACATAACTTGTGAACAATAAACAGGCAATTTTGGAGATAAGAACAAGCAAAGAAAGAGGCACCTGGGTGAGAAAAATGGTTCCTGATTGGTAATTTTGATTCGTTTCGTTGCGAAGTTCATGTTTACCACGTGAAACCAAGGCAGTCGAGAGTACAATTCCGCGCAACCAAAATGGCGTAAACATGGCATTATCCAGGGGTAACCAGAGGATATTTCCTGTGAGTGTGGCTATTTTATTTATTTCAGCTGCAGGCAGTGGCATCTTTATTGTCCATGTTAATAATGTTACAGAAAAAGAACATGCATGCACTACATGGGTTTCTGTGATACTGTTAGTTAAAAAGTTCCATTGTTACTGTTATGTTAACAGTCTTGAAAAGTGAGAAACCTAGCCTACGGTCCTACCTACCTAGAAACTAAGAAACCAAGTCACAAAGTGAAACTACTAAAACTACCACTGTTGCTTAATTACATTAGCTGTTTAACTATTCCCAGTTATCGACAATGATTATGTCTAAAAACAATGTCTTTAGTAGGTTCACAGAAGTGTTGCATACTTTCACCGTTATTTTTTTTTTATTTGAATGAAAAATGACAATGAATGTTAAAAAAAAAAGTGTAATAAACTAATAAGTAATATAGTAATGGACTTAATAATTTGGTAAATTATAACTGTATTGTGTGAATGATAATCAACCAAATCAACACTGTGTCAACACAGTCAGTGATAATGATAATGAATAATGATTATAATCATAATCAGTCAGTGAACAAAGTTTCAACAGTAACACAGTAACAGACAGTCCACAGTCTTGAATTGATTATGATAACGGATACCACATGCATGGTACCATAGGATTAGGATGAGATGAATGATTATCAGATGATAGGTTGAATTAGACTAAAAACACTGCGGTTGAGTGAGGAAAGTTGGAAACAACCTGGCTCAGACAGTAACACTAACAGTAACAGTACACCACCCACTTAAATTAGCCTTAGGAAATATAATTTTGGAAATATGATCTTTTTTTTTTCTACTCCTGGAATGACTCCGTCGCCAGGGCAGGAAGAGGTCTCACTCTCTGATGGGCCCTTTTGCATGGTTGACCTCTGGCTCTGTTATCATTGTATCAGTATAACATAACATCACTCTCTGTAGTGCCCTGTCTGAAATATAATGAAGTGGGAAAATGTATAATAGTTTGAACACAATTCAACTTAGTCAAATCCAATCTGTCAGTTGTAAGGTTTTTTCTTTTTTTCCCTTAATGTAATGTAATGTAATGATTTTGAGATTTTCATGAAGATTCCAGTGATGACAGACAGTCTAGGAACTAATTAAAAAACATTCCATTGCACTGTAAAGATCAAATATGTAAAGGTTAAAAAAAAACCTGTGGGGATTGTTCATTGGAACAGACAGCAATAAAATTCACAGTAACAACAGCATGTATATTTATTATTTCCTATAGCAATATATTGGATAAAAGGAGATTAACCGAGCTGACAAGCATGTTGTAATGGAACCTTGTTTGATATAATTCGTGACCAACCTAGAGGCTGCTTCGAAAGGGATTTGCTTAGGGAATTAATGTAAGATAAGAAAAATTCGGCTCTCCTTTCAACTTAGGCCGTTAGCTGGAAAGCCGCCGATCGCTTAGTGGGAGTTCTCTACCTTGGCTGCATTGCAAACACGGAGCGGAAAAGTCACGAATCAAACAACAAGATCAACATGGCAGTTAGACATCGAGCTCCGACTCACATAACCAACAATGTTCTTGCGACGCACGACTTAGTTGCCACGGATGTGACCCCTACAGATCTGTATGCCTTAATGACCGATAAGTATGCGTGGTTGCGGTGGCTAGCTGAGCATAGTCTTATAAGGAACATGCAACTGTGTACCTCGTGCAACCGACCTATGTCCCTAGCGCCTCGGCTGGACTGTAGCGACAGATACTGTTGGGGTTGTCATCGTTGTCATACTCGGTGTAGCGTTCGCATCGGGTCGTTTTTCGCCAACTGCGACATGCCAACCGAGAAAATAGTCATGATGATGATGTACTACTGGCTCTGCGGCGTAAGTTCAACAACTGTCATGGTCTTCGAGAGACTCACGTCCTGGTCCACCATTGTTATCCATTGAGGATCATAACAGATCACGTCCTGCCGGGAATGACCATTGTGACTGACGCTTGACGAGGCTACAGCAATGTCGCAAACTTAAGGCATGGCATCTATCTGCACGAGGTAGTAGTCCACCAGACCAACCTCGTCCACGTCGCGCACTGTCACATACACACCCAAACAATCGAAGAACTGTGGATGCTACTCAGACAGACAATTTGCCACCGATTGGGCACCAGCCGCACGCTATTGCCGTCATATTTGGGAGAATTCCAGTGGCACCACTCCCACAAGCATCAGATTGTCGGCCAGTATTTGGAACTCCTACGTCAAAATTTTCACATCTAACCCTACCCCTAACCCAACCCCCTAACGCCGCTAACCCTATCCCTAACCCAAACCCTACCCTACGCAACCGTATGATGACTACGAAACCGTATGATGATAGGTATGTCATTTGATTCGTGACTTTTCCGCTCCGTGTTTGCAATGCAGCCAAGGAAGAGAACTCCCACTAAGCGATCAGCGGCTTTCCAGCTAACGGCCTAAGTTGAAAGGAGAGCCAAAAATTCATTCCTCAAACGGACATACACCTTACGCAAAATAATAAAAAAAATAATTGGCTCTCCTCTGAATAACAGTCCCAAATGATCTACGCAGAAAGTAAACCCTAACAGAGCCTCACTCAAATCTGAAATTTGCATTTCTTTTGCGGCGAATCAACCGCGTCAAAAGTAGGATTAATTGCGCACGGCATTTTCGCGAAACGCAACAGACTTTTTAAACGGCGGTAAAACTAGGTAAACGGACGAAAAATTAGTGACACGCAAGAATACTCCCGATAGCGCTACCATACGGCAGGGTCACAGTTATATGTAAGTTGCGGACCACTTTTCGCCGACTATAGTGCCACCTCCGAGAGTATCCCCTGCGCCGCTACGTGCGGCGTGGAAGGGCTAAACTAGATGGCTGGGACTCACGAGCAGCAGCTACTGCTTCTCCTGCAGCTTCCTCCATTGTATTTGCTCGTGGATACTCTCGGAGTTGGCACTATAGTCGCAAGAAAACAGTCATGAGCTATTTCTTGCGTCGCAACTGCCAGCATGGTCGCATTTGCCACGGTCAAGGGGTCGTTTGGATAGTGGAGCGCCATAGTGGCGGCTGCTGGTTTGAAGTTGTCCCGAGGCGACTGCTGGTTTGAAGTTGTCCCGAGGCGACATGCACATACATTAAAACGCGCATTATTGATTATGTCTCGCCCGGAACGAGAATCGCGGACAAGCCGCGGCCTGTTGAAATGGCTGACAGCCAGAAAGAACAGATATTCGGGCACTGTTTGCAACTGTCGGTAAGTAGTAGACTTCGCCCTTTTCCTCATACTTTTCGTTCCTTATATTTTCCGAGCTACAACTTTTAAATCTTTGTAGGGTAGGACGTAATGAGGCTCTGTTAGGGTTTACTTTCTGCATAGATCACTTGGGACCGTTATTCGGAGGAGAGCCAAATAATTAATTAAATATTTACTTTTCCTGTGCAAAAGAGAGTTGATGATATACGCGGACATTGGTAAGGGCAGAGATACTGAGAGATTGTTTTGTAAGTGAAGTCCTCTTCCATAAAAACAAATTTTTATTCTTTTGGGGCTTTCCCTCTTATTTTTATTCCTCTTAGAATGACTTCCCTGCTAGAGACTCACTAAGTACTAAGCCTCTGCCTCACTAAAAGAAAGTTTCCAGTAAGATTTAGTTTTGCCTGCCTATTTTAAATGTTTCTGAAGTGGGATTGTCATTGTGAAAGCTAATACTGTGATTTGCTACATCTTTACTGGGGAGACTAATAAGAGAGGTTTTGAAATGTTCAAAACCAAATAGCTGTTAGGAAGGAACAGTTTTATACAGGTCTTCATCTTTTTCTTCTTAACATTCACTGGCTATAAACTTCAGGAGAAAGTTCTGGTTTTTTCTCCACTTATAGATTTTTTTCTTGTTCCAGAACGTGAGGTTTGCATCCAGGTCCATTTTATACATCTGGCTTATTTATATGCAGATTGTTGATTCCTCACCTCTCAAGCTGAAGCACTTCGACTTGAAGGAACACCCCTGATTAGTTTGAGATTTTTACATGATTTTTAGGGGGTACAGTGTCTGTTTTCTCTTTTGCCTCCAAAATGGGAGCCCCTGGAATCCCGACAGAGGTTGTGCAGGACAATCTACTGGATGTTGATGTCCAGTTATGGAAGCAGGTAACACCAAGTGGCCCTGTGCTTGTATCTCTTACAAAGAAGTAATTTTTCCTTGTCACTCCCAGGGCCACCGAGGCTAAAATTGATGCCAACGAATTTCTAGAAAAGTGAAGTCAGCTAGACTGACATTGATCACATGACTCATAGAGTGTGGATTGATCTACACACCTTATAGACTAACAGTTTTTTCTTTTAAATTACGTTTGTTACATATTGAAGAATTTTCTTTCTGCATTTTAATAATTGTGGTTTAGGTAATTCACTGGGTTTGGGGGGGGGGGGGGGGGTTAAAAATTCCAAGACAGTATTCTAAGAGTTTGCCAACAAATAATTACCAAACAATATGTTTGTTCTCATTGGAGGTGCTCATTATTTTGTATACATTTTTTAATGAGTAAAAGAAGTATGAGGCATATGAGGTCAATAAAACAATATTGTTTAACCCTACACTGAAACATTGTACCCCAGGTTAAAATAGGTTTAAAGAACATAGGTCATCTATAACCTAAGGTACATCAAAAGCAAGGTATAAAGATAGCATCAGCAAAACTTTACAAAAGTATTATGTGTCTTTAGGCAAAGCTGTGAGAATTATAATGCACCGCCAAGCATGAGAAGCACAGCGGACGCATGCAAAGTCTTGCCAACCAGCATAGAACTGGCACTATTAACCCTGCGACGCTGATGAATATCTTGAGAGGGGAATCTGAGCACCTATGGATGTGTCAGAAGTGCTGTACAGATAATCCAACTCATAACTCATTATAACGCTACATCTCGCTCGTCACCTGAAGTGGTAATAGAGGAAGTGAAGAAAAATATTCTCAGACTTGGGATCTAAGTCTTGGGCCTGAGAATTTATAGCAACCAAATGTTGCGTACTGTCTGGGATTGTCAGTTACTGGTGTGTCCAGTGCAGTGTTTTCTATCAGAAACCTATCTAGCTGCATTCTGGAAGTAAGTTGTGCAACATATAAGCAGGCTAAAGAGTTATAACCTTGTGCAGTATCTATGGAAGTGTGTGCTGTCCCTGAAATGTCTACAGTAATTAACTTCACAAGGTGTTCATTGTCTTTAAAGATAAAAGTAATAGACAAAACTAAATGGATAGATAGAAACAGAGTATGACTTAGTGTTTGAAATAAAGCATCTTTGAAATTTATATAGAACTAGCTGTACCCGGCCACGCGTTGCTGTGGCATAGTTTGGCTAAATGGAAATGAAAGAAAATATAAATCGCACGTGTCTAATACAATCATTGTCTGCTCAGATATAGAGATAGTCTTTGACCCCCCCCCCCCCCCCCCCACAACTAAATCCACCTACTACCCTCTCCCCATCAAAGGTTTTTGGAAAAGAAAGACAATGGAAATCGCACCTGTCTAATATAGTTAATGTCGCAATCATTCTCTGCACATGTATATAGAGATAGTCTGGTTTTCCAACTTTAGAACACGCACCATATAATTGTGTCTTTATATTAGTGGTCGTTTAAATGGTGCTATTAGCACAGTAACAAAAGTGGTTATTTGGTTATCACATGCTAAAGCTGTTTATATTTTTATAGGAGACGTAAGAAAAGCTACTACTGTACTTGTAAATAACGAAGTAAGTCGTACAAAAAAAAAATAGAATAGTGAAGGTAGCGTTAGTAAAATATAAACAATTTAAGTAAGTAATGAGAACTTAAAAATCATGTGTAAAGCTCTTCAAGTTCTCTTAAATTTCAGTCATTACCCTCTCCCCTCCCCTCTTCCACCGACTACTGCTCTCTCCCTCTTCGAAGGATTGAAAAATCATCACCTGGCGATATTCTTTTTGTTGTAACTGACATTGACATCCCTGTCCATCCGGACTAAATTGGGAGCAGGAATTGTAATAGGTAGTGAATGGGGCTAATGTAATATTTACCGCATCATCCTTCAAGTACCAGTACAACTACTACCACGACCACCACCACAGTAGCTAAAATAATGTCACTGCTATCTGTTTTACCATTGGAGTAGACAGGGAGTCGTGAGCCAGAAGATTTGGCGCCGCATGGCTAGTGCTGTCGCCACGGACTGGTCAGGTAAGGATGTATGATTTCGCTGCCCGTAGAAGAATGCCATAACCTTACCGGCGGTCTTCACATGAGAGCACTACGGTGTAACCGCCCAACCACAACTACTACTGCTGCTACTTTGAGTGGGTAAAGCAGTTACTGTGACTTAAAGTTCTCTCAGTAATCAGTTTGGCCCCCCCCCCCCCCCCCCCAATTCAATTTCACCGACTACTCTTTCCCTCATCAAAGTAGTTGAGAGGGGAAAAAACCAATTGAAAAGCAATTAAAACAGGAAAAATACACCAGAATTAGGAAATGAACGCTATGGTAAACAGCACAGCTTAAAATTCCAACGCAGATGAAATAATTAAATCTAAATGAAAATGAATGGAAAGCTATGAAATTTCAGCGTAACCATGTAATCGAAAAGTTTAAAATGAAATCATAAGTATGTGAATCGTCAAATTTAATTATCAACTGGTTTACCCACAAACCTGTCCTTGTTTTTTTTTTTTGTATTAAATATATACCATTAAGGGCCATATGGCTAGTGCTGTCGCCACGACAGTGCAGGTGAGGATTTTATTTTAGCCCTAAATTAAAAAAAAAAAAAAAAACTACTGCGGATTCGAACCCTGGTCTCCCTCTCAAAGGCCGAGTGTTCTAACCATTCGACCAAGCAACCACACGATCGGAAAAACGAAAAGAGAACATAACTATTTTAGATGTGTGTCCTTACTGCAGTGTCCTGATTATAACAACTCAAAACAGCAGGCAATTGTTTTCTCAAAGACAGATATTCCAAATATATTAATGAAACGGCACAACAAAAGAAATCACACGTGTCTAACACCGTTAATGTCGCAGTCAATGTCTGCGCAGACGTCGAGATAGTCCCTGATGCCCCCCTCCCTCTTTTTCCTTACCAATCCATCGGCTACTTTTCAACTCATCGAAGGATGTTTGAAAAAAAAACAGAAAATAGAAATCGTGTCTAATATAGTTATTGTGGCAATCATTGCCTGCACAGATATAGATATAGTCTTGTTTGCTGTACCACGACCTACTCTATGTATTAGAGGAGGTGTTGGCTGCACGGCGCATGCGCAATTACTAATGTGGCTATAATTAGAAATCACTAAAATTATAAATATTAGTTTCGAATATTATGGCTTAAATTGTGGTCACCTATCTCTAACAGTGACAGGTTGAATTTCAAACCATGACGGTTCAACATCCGGTATCAAAACAAACATATCCTGAAAATTTCAGTTAAATCGGTTCAGTAGTTTCCGAGTCTATAAGGGGCAAACAAACACACAAACATTGATTTTTATATATATAGATAATTAAAAGAAAGATTTAGCTAATAGAAATAATAGTTCATAATCATTAGATATTCATTGGCTGAATGAGAATACTAGTCTATAGCTGGGTGTATATCATTATTGCATTACTTACATCTCTACGGGTGCTCCGGTGTGCGCAACCATAAATCTTTGAGTATAGATCTGTACATCTATAGCAAGTACTTGAAAGTAAATCAGTAATTGTAACGGTCAAGCAAATATGTGGATTTCATGGAAATAAAATGTCAGAGGTCTTGGAAAGTTGAGAATTTGTGGAAATGAATGAGAGATAAGTGAAATATTTTCAGCAACTTTAAAAGGTATAACACTTATAAAAACCATACGAGTGATACCAAGTGGAAGAATATCATCAATAAGATAAACAAACAGCAATCTGAGAGAGCATACATGGGCGAAGCATTAGATATTCACTGCAGTAAGTTTTCATTGTGTAGACGGTATCTGATTGTATTTTTTTTTTAAAATCATTAAAGGAAGTGTGAAAACTTATTTGGATGCTGCAGAGATGTGGTTATATAGATGAATGATGAGAATCCCTAGACAGATAAAATGAGTAACGAGGATATCTTGGAAAAAAAAACTGACTCACAAAGAGAACTGATTGCCCACATCAGAAAGAGACAATCTACATTCTTTCATCATGTGATAAGGAGCAGAGAACTGGAGTACATCATGACAGTAGGAAAGTTGGAGGGGAGGAGAGGCAGGAGTTTGTGAGAAAAGTTGCTGTTTGACATCATGGCATGGAGAATCATCTGTATCAGAGATTATTGAAAGTACACGAGACAGAAGGTTGTGGATAGACATGACTACTAAAACCACGGCATGGGTCATAAGAAAAAAAAGGTGTCATACTAAACTGATATTGATTGTTATTCAGAGAACGAAGTAAAAAAAAAAACTCCATGTGGGTTCTTGGGCCCCATTGTGGGGGGGGGGGGGGGGGGACAAGAATAGACCCACTTCCTCCCCAACACGCATGTCGTAAGAGTCACTTATTTGAAAGCTTCCTACAAAGTCGGCATGAATCCGCCAGAGTGGTAAGGAACAACCAGCTGCATTCAAAAAGCCAGTAAAATGGATGTACATGCAAATCTCAAAACTCTGGCACAAAGCCAGAGTCCAAAAGGATGAACAACCAGGACTTTCTGTCAGAACTTACAGCCGGTGAACAAAGAAGAAGAAGAAATAACAAACATAAAAGTAATGGTGTTTACATGGACCTTGTAGAAATAAGAATTGTTACCAAATTTAACTTTTCTTTGTCCTCACTGCAGGCTCTTGGGGCAGGAAAACTTGATGATGATGAAAATCAGCTAATACAGGCACCAGAAGTAGAGGAGGACTTTGACGTCCTAAATGAGGAAACATTTGGTGATCTGGGAGATGGTAATGTTTTCTTTACAATTAGCGCATATCTGTGTAAACAAGAGGTGGGCAACATTTTTTGGTCCCTGAGTTAGGTTTATTAAGTTGAGATTACCAACCTGGTCGCGGGCCATACAGAAAAAAATCCAGTACCACCCAGATTTTTCAGCAGCAATATTTTTGTGAGGTAATCTGAAATTATAATCCTTTGCTGTGCCTGTGGCCAGACACACTCACCCACTGAAACCTTCTGTATATTCCTAAATGTGTCCGTTCAGTTTGGTGCTAAAAGAGATAGCAGCCGTTGTTGACCAGGCTAGAATGAGGGCCAACGCCAGAGCCAGTTCTACCATCGTCCCCATTCGTTTCCTCAAGGCTGGGCAGGTTCCAAAAGGTAAGGTCAACCGAAACGCATTCGCTCCATCTGTGCTAGACTCTGCGAGGGACTGGTTACTGGCGGTTGATCTGCCGGGCCATGAAAGGTACCCCGAGTTAATCCGGAAGACCGGCCTGCGACCTGACATAGTTCTCCACTCTGCGCAAAAACGGCAGCTCATCCTGATTGAGCTGACTGTCCCGTATGAGTCGCGTATGGAAGAGAATCACATGTATAAGCTCGAGCAATACAGTGATTTAGCAGCCGGTCTGAGGAGAAACGAGGCTTACACGGTACGGGTCTTTGCCGTCGAAGTGGGAGCGCGAGGTCTCGTCTCCACTTCATTGTACAATGTGGTTAAAGAACTAGGATTGCGCGGTAATGAACGGAAACGAACACTTAAAAAACTGGGCGAGGCAGCCGAAAGGGCCTCGAGCTGGCTTTGGACGCAACACAACAACGTAGGGGACGGGACTCAGTGAGCTGGTCCGGGTTTCTAGTGGAAAAGGGTTTCTCACCCTTTGAAAGTCCATCGTGTCCGAATTTTCTGCCAGTGTTCCTCTGCCACCTGCTAACGAAAGTCCAACATGTGTCCGGTAAACCAAACGTAAGCTTGTCGCTCGGTCGTCCAGGCATGCTGACTGTTCTAATTAGGCTGCCGCAACGACTTCTTATCTCACAGTACCTTCTGTGAAACCACCAAGTTGTCTTGTCCCTATCCGAAAGAAAACACCATCCTGTAATCTCGTGCAGCAGGGTACCAGCCCTGAACTTCATGAACTCAGGTGGGCCCACCTCCGAAAGTGTCTAGGAATCGTGGGCCGAAACATTTGTCGACGAGGATAATTTCTACTGATGACTGGTAGATCCCTGCTGTACTTGCTTCCTGTGAGTTTATTCCTATAGAAATTTTTAAGGGAAAGTGGGAGATTATATAGTAATTTTACATCAGCCTCGCAGGTCAGTAAATTGCTCGGATGGCTAGTTTTGACTTGCGAGCGATGATCTGCTTGCCAACACTGATGTAAACTCATCGGCAGCTGTAGCTTAGGACTGTAAATCCTGACATACCTTGAAGTTAGCGCAGGCAATTTGGTAGCAGGTCACTTTGCATTGATTTTGAGACAAAGTTGACATATCTTACAGTCCCCCGTGTGGGTTCCGGGGCCCCATTGTGGGAAAACAAGAATACACCCACTTCTTCTTCTTCTTCTTCACTTCCTCTTTTACCGCTGTGGGTGTCGAGGGAGATATAAGGTTCTGTTTCTAGCTCTTCTGGCTGCCTCGACCATAGGCACATCGTGCTGTTGTAGAGTTTCTCTGATGTTATCCTTCCATCTTGTTCTTGGTCTACCCCGTGCTCTACGTCCTTCTCTTTCCATGTATGCTTTGTATGGTATGGTGTCACAAGGCATTCTCTCCAAGTGGGAAAACCATTTCACTTGCTGTCTTTGTATGTAATCCAGAATTGGTTCTGTGCCGACTTGTTCTCTTATGATCTCATTCCTGATCTTATCTCTTATGGTCACTCCTACAGCCCTTCTCAGACATCTCATTTCCGTGGTTACTAATTTTCTTTTATGGTTTGTTGTGAGTGACCATGTCTGGCACTGATAGCACAGAGTTGGAATAAATATTCTTTGAATAAGATGCCTCTTTGTGCTGATTGGGAATAGACCCACTGCCTTCCCAAAAGCATGTCGTAAGAGTCGACTAATTGGGGAGCTTCCTTTGAAGTCGGAGTGCATCTGCTGGAGAGGCAAGGAACCAACAGTCTGTATTCAAGAGTATGAGATCTGTAAAACTGATGCACACGCAACACTCATGTTCTGGAGCAGGACTGCAGTTCAATAGTGGACGAGCAACCAGAACCTTTCGCCAGAGTTTACAGCTAGTGAACGCGAAGAAGAAGAAGAAGATATCTTACAGTCTACTTATCTTACCAATAAGAAGGCAGCTGACATTTTTTTAGTTGTTTGTTGTTTTCTTTTGGAGAGCTGCGTTATTTTACAAGATGAGGTAACCAAACCCAAGCTCACCTCTCACTTAGTTGCCTTTTGTGATAAGCCCTGTAGCATGCAGAGTTACTATTTGGGAACCTCAGTAACACAGGCATACTTAAAACTACTAAACAGAAAAAAATATATGGAGAAACCATAGAAAAGTACCAAAAAAATGTTGACACCTTAAACAAATATGCATCTAAGGTGTTAGTTCTTCTTAGCGTTTACCGGCTGTAAACTCTGGCGGAAACATCTGGTTATTTGTCCACTTCTGGACTTTGGTCTTGAACCAGAACTTGAGTTTTGCATACACATCTGTTTTTACAGTTCTGGCTTGTTTGTAGGCCGACTGCAGGTTTCTTGCCTCAGGCAGATTCACTGTGACATTTAAGGAAACACCCCTATTTAGTCACCTCTTAGGATATACTTGTAAGGGAGAGGGGTGCACATCAGTTTTACGGGCCTGACTTGTTTGTATCCAAACTGCTGGTTCCTTACCTCTCATGCAGATGCACTATAATATCCTCTCTTAGATATACTTGGGGTGGGGGAGAGCAGTTCTGTTCTTCATTCTTCAGAATGGAGCCCGGGTGACCTACACAGGGATGTCTTCTATACTAAAAAAAATATAACAATAAAAAAACAACTTGAAAATGCATGCCTGTCACAATAACTCCTCCCAAACAATTATTAGTAGTCACATGTTATTCTGGCTGTCATTTGTAGGTCATCTGTTATTTTCAGCTTTTACCATTATTATTGAAATTCCCCTGTTTCCGTTGTATTTGCTTTACACTTTACATCCCCATAGCAGCATGCGTTCAGGGACTGTTTCTGCAGGTATTTACACAAGTTATACAATTTGTTGTCACAATCAATTCCTTGTCTTGGTCTGTCTTATTCGGGCTTATTTTGTTGCAGCTGAGTATGATTGGGAAGATGAGCACTCCCGCATGGCTGAAGAGCTGGAGGGCAGTTGTCTGGACACACCTCTTGAGAAAAATAAAACCAAGGACTCTGGATTTGTCACTATGGAGCGAGGGTACTCAACCGTCACACAGGATGTATGTAAAACATATTAAATGTCGTCTGTAATTTCTGATAATTCCTTTACTAAAATAAGTCAGTTTTAGCACTTTTTTTTTACATTGAAATTGTGGAAAGGTGGTTTAACTAAATTTGTTTTTTGTGTGGTCTTTGTGCCAAAAGATTTTATCTGTTCTTTATATTCACAACCAGAGCTGTAATTCTTCCAGTACAGCTCTATGCTTGAGAAACATGGACTGTATATCAGTGCCATGCTAAAAAGTTGAATCAGTTTCATATAACTTGTCTCAGAAAGCTGCAAACCTGCCTAGCATCCACACAGTACTGAAGAATTATCAGCTGCGTTGGGCTGGTCACATAGCTCGCATGCCAGATTTTCACCTGCCAAGGGGTATTTTATGGCGAGCTCCAGCGAGGAAAAAAAGTCCCAGAGAGGACAGAAAATGCGTTATAGGAACACTCTCAAAACTGCTCTCAGTTCTTTTGGCACCAAAACAGTAATGTGGGAGGCTGCTGCACAGGATGGCGTACGTTCTTTATGGTGTACGTTCTAGATGGTGTACGTTCTAGATGGTGCATCAGCTTGCCAGGCAGCGGAGGTTATGGAGGCAGACTAGAAAGAACCGTATCGCTAATCCCACACTTACTGCGGCTTCCTTCTGTTGTCCGCACTGCTCAAGAACTTTCTGGGCTTATATTGGACTAATCAGCCACCTTCATACTCATAATCATTGATCATTGCAACTGTGGATGAAAAGTGGTCTTCATCACCCGTGATGGACGAACAACATATTCATGGCAGTTTTATGTGACTTGAACTTCTGCCTGAATGCAAATGTTGGACAGTGACATATGAAATTGAAGACAGTGGATTTGAAATTGGAGTAGTGCAGATGTAGTTTTGTGCACAAAATGTAGAATATTGATAATGGAAAAGAATTAATGTTATAAAGTGTTAAATGCTGCCAATACTGGTATGTATGTGAATCATGGATAAAGAGCGTAAGAAAATTTTTTAGGGGCTACAGGGATGCTGTTTTAGATTGCAATAAGGCCAATACCCAAGAACAGCAGGTACAATTGACAAATATAAAAATTTTTCCTGGATCAGGCCAAAGCAGTTGTCATATTTTAGTCATATGAATCAAAAATCTGAAGACAGTTGTGGCAGCTAGAAAGACTGAGTGTGCAAAATACAGAGATAAGTAATTGAAGTGTCATCGAAAACAGAAAATTAGTAAAAGACAGGTGTTAGTGGAGAAAAATGACTGTTTAAGTTGCTTGGCTTGGCATATTATGATATGTAATATGAATGTGTTAGTAAAATATTTCAGCCACATTAAAAGATGTAACACTTATAAAAATCATCTTCTTCTTATAGTCCATGCTGTGAGGCATTGGTAGTCATGTCTATCCACAGCCTTCTATCTCTTGTACTCTTAGTCGACTCTGATACACATCTTTTATACCAAAATGTCAAACTGTCCAGCATTTTCTCTCTCTGTCTCCCTCTGCATCTTTTCCCTTCAGCCTCTAAAAACCATACTGGAAGAAAAAGCAAAACAATATACAGTCGAGGATAACATCAAGAGATGGACATCTGTTAGAGTGTAGAACTGGTGAGAGTGAAAAGAGTTTTAGGAGATTCATCGTATGAATCTTTATTGTAGAGATGGTTCCTGATTGATTGTTATTAGAAGTGTGAAATAATGCAATGGTACTTGTTTATTAGCTGCTTTATCCATTAATAATGGTCTTGTTAATTTCCTGCTACTTAATGCTTTATTTTGTATATAAGTGTATAGACAGTCATGAGGCTAGAAGTATTGTGGACTGATGTGTTAGAAAAATTGAATGCCAGTGGCTGTAACATTTTATGACTGACTAATCATTACAGGATGAATTGGAGCAGTCTATCAGTCGTCTGATGGTTGATGACGGAGATGGTTCAGCTTTCGATGTCAATGGACAGCCTATACCAGGGGTAAATTGGAACATGATTCTGTTTTTGGGGTTTTTCTTCACTTTTAGAATGACTTTGTTTCTGCATTGCATTTTTTAATGTTCATTGCTTCATTCTGTCAACTAACAATGTTTGTAAATCTGTTGTCTGGAAAGGTTGTGCACCGTACCGAGATTTTCTCAATGTTCCTTTTTGTCATCTGCATGTAATGGGGGGGAACAAACCAGATTATTTCTTTTAACCAGAACTGTTCAGCTGCCTGTTCGCTGGCCATATCCGGCCCGCAGAGGCCTAACAAGTGGCCCTTGGATCAGTACCAGTTGTATTGTTGATCTTTCTATGCTGAGACTCAGACCTCTGGCTTGACATTTCCCCATTTCCAACATTTTGGCCCCTGAGTAAACTTAATTGACTAGCCCTGTGTTATACTTTCATCTATCAGTTGTTTGCACTTTTAAATGGATAATAGTGTTAGGTGTTGGCTGTTATTTCTATTAGGACGTCAGCATGGCTACGTTGCTGCTTGCTAACTGAAGCTGATAATTGCTGGCTTTCGGGGAATGTTCTGTGCCCCAAATAACAGTCAGTGTTGCAGTCAGTTTCAGTGCCTTAAGGACATGCATGAGCATATTGATATACCGAACACAACTATTTCTGCCAACTAAAAGATTATACTAGCATAGTCATACCAACACTATGCTACCGGTGCCAGAATTTCAAGTAAGAAATGATACTGTCAGACACACTAGGAACATCTAATTATATTAAATACCCCCCAGGGTGGAAAACAAGAATAGACCCACTACCTCCCAACAAGCATGTCATAGGAGTTGACTAATTGGGGGCTTCCTTCGAAGTCAAGTGCACTTGCCAGAGAGGCAAGGAACCAACAGTCTGCATGCAACACTCAAGGTCTGGAACAATAAGACTAAAGCCCATAGGTGAACGAACAGCCAGAATTTTCTGCCTGAGTTTACAACCAGTAATCTGTGGGCACATACAGGGTGCAGTAATAATAATCTGAATTGAAGTGAACTAGGGTGTTAACTATATGTTATGATTGGTGCTGCATCCATAAAGTTAGCATTGTAAGCTTTTGTCCTGCAGAAGTTTGTCTGTTGCTGACTGCAATGCGGATTCAAAATAAATTTATGTTGCAAAACATAAACATAAATAACTGTTAACATAATCGTTTAACATTCTTGAGGAAGTATCTAATCGCTTTCTTTGTGTAATTGATTTCAGGCTCTTCGTACGTCTCATTTGGATGAGCTATTTGGACCAAATTCACCTCCCGCCTTTTTGGATTTGGAAAGCCTGGTGTGTGCATGAAGTTGTTTTAAAATGTGGTTATGTTTTATTTGTTGTGACTAATTCACTAACTGAACATTTGCGTAGAATTGTGAAACAAATGCATAATAAAAGTAAATTACTTATTAATAGATACATTTACTCTTTTAAAAGTTAGTCTTCTCTGTCCACTCATCTAACTTCATGTCCCGCTTTTGACCCAGTAAAACTTGTAATTTGGAGAAGGGTGTCCCAAATTTTCTATGCTGGTAGGTACACAAATAGGATTTTCCATGCTTATTAACCCTTTCACCATGTAAAAACCTTTAAAAAAAATGATTTTCTTAAAATTCCCATCAAGAAAAAACACATCCTTATAATTCTACTCTAAGAAAAAAACTAAAGAAAGAAGAAGAAGCATAAAGTTGGAATCTTGACAGTTTTTTTTTAAAAAATAAACAATCCAGAGGTACAAAACCTTTGACCACTAATGTTTGTTTATTCGAAGGATCAACATCATGGCACATGGCTGTAACCCATAAGTGCTCCGTTCTACTTATAACTGAAGCCTGAGTCTGAAAAATCTCAGCGCAGTGCACGAACTCTGTAGCACAGGCGGGGATATTGAAATACTTTGGGTAGCTTTTTAACTTCAAATTTTGCCCGGGCAACACCGATTTCCAACTGCCAAGGGATTTTTAGGTGTGCAAAAATACACACTGGTGTCCGATCTTTACTACCCAGGGACCCCCAGCACTCGAGGCAGACACCATGTCTCGAGACCACTCAGCCTCCAAGTGGTGACCACTAAGCACACAGGCAAGCATGATGGCCATTGGGAGCCATGCAGGTGTCAGTTCACTAAAATAATTAATGTCTATTTATTCACCATTGTGAGCAAAACAGTTTTGAAGGGAACAAGTTAATCAAGAAATTCATATCATCAGAAGCCCCGTAAATGGCAGAGAAACAGCTTTCTTGGTGACAGGTTTGAATGTGCCAAACCACCTTATTCTGTCTTTCTATTTAATCAGTGCATTGTATTGCTTCTACTATTTCTCTGATGCCATCATCTGATCTCCCTTCTGTGGTTTCATTATTAGCTCTTCTAATTGCATCTTATCTCACATATGATTTTCTCTTGGGCCTTAAGTAGTTGAGTTAAGCACGGACATCACAACACTTGGGACATTACCATAAGTGCTCCATCCTGATCTTCAGCTGCTGACAGAGTACCAGTTTCCATCATATTTAGTTACCTAGTCTGACATTGGCAATAAAAAAATTAGTATGAATATGTATGTCAGTCAGTTGTCTTTAAGTTTCCAGAGAGAGTTGAAAATTAGTTGCATATTAAAATATCACTTTTATGCTGGGAATCTCCTCATGTGGTTCCTAGAGACCCCATTATGGGGAGAAACATTAATAGACCCACAGCATCCCTAACAGACATGTCGTAAGAGACGACTGATGGGGGAACTTCCTTCGTAGTAGGGGTGCATTTGCCTGTAGGGCAAGGAGCCAACAGCTTTCATAAAATAATCAAAGTGTTAACATGGGTGTGCACCCAACACTCAAGTTCTGAAACAAGACTTATGTGAATCCTGGACTTTTCGATGGAGTTAACAGCCGGTGAACACAAAGAAGACGATATTCACAATCTTTTTTTTTTCCTTCTTTCTGTTTTGTTGTTGCTTAATAATTCTGGATGTGATATTTATTTTCTGCAGACATCCCCAAACAAAAACATCTGGGGGTCCCCATCTGGGGATGGCACGTTTCAGAAGCCAGTGAATAACACATTGCAAATCCTCTTTGCCTCGGCTAAGCAAGCAGCCTTCAGGGATTTTCCAGGGGTATGTTATTACTGTGCATGTTTTTTAACAGCTTTCTTTTCTTTCTAATATCAGCAAATGTACATATTCAAAACAATGTTTCCCTGTAACAAATTTAAATAATACGGACATAAACGTTACATCATACAATTTATTGCCAAGCATAATTCGCTGTATCTCATTAGTTGCGTTACTACAGAGTTACATCAACATAAAATGAAGCACAACTTCTTCTTCTTCTTCACTTCCTCTTTTACCGCTGTGGGTGTCGAGGGAGATATAAGGTTCTGTTTCCATCTCTTCTGGCTGCCTCGACCATAGGCACATCGTGCTGTTGTAGAGTTTCTCTAATGTTATCCTTCCATCTTGTTCTTGGTCTACCCTGTGCTCTACGTCCTTCTTCTCTTTCCATGTATGCTTTGTATGGTATGGTGTCACAAGGCATTCTCTCTAAGTAGGCAAACCATTTCACTTGCTGTCTTTGTATGTAATCCAGAATTGGTTCTGTGCCGACTTGTTCTCTTATGATCTCATTCCTGATCTTATCTCTTATGGTCACTCCTACAGCCCTTCTCAGACATCTCATTTCCGTGGTTACTAATTTTCTTTTATGGTTTGTTGTGAGTGACCATGTCTGGCACTGGTAGCACAGAGTTGGAATAAATATGCTTTGAATAAGATGTCTCTTTGTGCTGATTGGGATTGTCTTATGCTGTAAGAGGGGGGCTAGCTGTCCCAATACTTGGTTTGCTTTACTGCATCTAATGTCAATTTCTTTATCCAATTTCCCATCTTCAGTAAATGTAGTTCCCAGATATTTAAACTCAGATGCCTGTTTAATGCCTTTGTATTCTATTGCTATGTTTAGATCTGTCTTCTTTTTTCCTATTGACATTACTTCTGTCTTTTCAGTGTTGATTCTCATATTATTTGTTTTACATTCTTCATTCATGGATGTTAGATGTTGTTGCAATTTCATGGCTGTATCTGCTATCAAGGCCTGGTCATCTGCAAAGAGTAATTTGTTGATCTTACTAAGATCTTCATTAATGGGCTTGGCATTCTTGCATATACTGTCGATGTAGGTGATACACAGCAGTGGTGATAAGACACACCCCTGTCTTACTCCAGATGTCACTGTGAAAGGATGAGATCTTCCCTGATTTATTCTAACTACACATCTACAATCCCTGTATAAACTTTTGCACACTTCGATGAGGTGTTCTCTTACTCCATATCTTGCCATTATTTTCCATAATAATTGTCTGTCGACTCTGTCAAATGCCTTCTCCTGGTCTACGAATGCCACAAATAAGTTCTTATTGTATTCAATGTTCTTTTCTATTAACTGTTTAAGTGTGAAGATTGCACCTGTGCAGCTTCTATTTCTCCTAAATCCCATCTGTTCTTCTGCCAGCTATGAAGCACAACAACTGAATAAATCCAAATGAAATGTGAATGGTCTCTTTTGATGCATCATGTTTGTCTAGTTGCTGTGATGGTTCTGGTACCTAATTGTTGGTTGGGGCTGGAAAGAATTTCACTTCTCCCTATTAAACTAGTGTGTAGTAAATGTAAGGTAATTAGGGGTTTTGATTTTAAAGTAGTGCATCTGCCTCAGAGGTGAGGAATCAACTGTCTGCATATAAACAAGCCACCTCTGTAAAATGGATGTGCGTGCAATGCTAAAGTTTAGCAACAAGACCAAAGTCCACAAGTGGACAAACAACCAGAACTTTCTGCTGAAGTTTACAGTTGGTGAATGCTAAGAAGAAGGAACAAGCATCTGTCTGGTGTTATAGGTTTTGATGTGAGTTGTTTTGTTTAAAACATTACCTCGGTAAAGACTATTTTAATGATTCCTGATGATGTAAATTTGGTCATTATCATCTTAAGTGTTTTGCTGATTGCCATAAATAATCACGCTTTTCTGCATCACGTTAAAGTCGAGAGGATTGATTTTACTGCGCTGGGTTTTATCCCAAATGGCTCAGTGTGTTGAGTCAAGAATTGACATCACAGCACTCTGGGCATTCCCCAAACAAATGGCTCAGTCTGTCTCTGCAGAATGGCTCAGTGTGTTGAGTTAAGTCAAGAATTGACATCAAAGCCTTTGGGGCAATCCCCAAACAAATGGCTCAATCTGTCTCTGCAGAATGGCTCAGTGTGTTGAGTTAAGCCAAGAATTGACATCACAGCACTCGGGGCATTCTGCAAACAAATGGCTCAGTCTGTCTCTGCAGAATGGCTCAGTATGTTGAGTTGAGTCAAGAATTGACATCACAGCACTCGGGGCATTCCGCAAACAAATGGCTTAGTGTGTTGAGTCAAGAATTGACATCACAGCACTCGGGGCATTCCGCAAACAAATGGCTCAGTGTGTTGAGTCAAGAATTGACATCACAGCACTCAGGGCATTCCCCAAACAAATGGCTCAGTGTGTTGAGTTGAGCCAAGAATTGACATCACAGCACTCGGGGCATTCACCAAACAAATGGCTCAGTGTGTTGAGTCAAGAATTGACATCACAGCACTCAGGGCATTCCCCAAACAAATGGCTCAATCTGTCTCCTAGCCGCCTGCCAAGTGTGCCGCACAAAACATGAACACATGCTCCCGCAATGATCCTCATGAGTGTATTAAAAATTGCACTCCTTTTTCCTGAACAGTGCAGCTTTAAAACGAACCTATGACCTTCAGAGTACAAGGTATTCGACTTTGCCATGGAGACCATGCGGATTGGAGCAGAGTTCCATCTGCTGATCTCTCCATCATGTCAATGTTTATGTGCTGACACCTTTCCAAGCCATGGCGTTAGGTTGTCAAGAATTTTCTCACATTGTCTTCTCTTTTTTACCATAAATCTGTTCCCTTGTCTTTACATATTCCAGTTTTTTTCTCATGCTGGGGCCAAAAAGGCTCAGAAGATGCCAAAGTTCATGTATTTAAACATAGATTCACATCATTAACCAGGATTTCTGATGTGTACTCAACAGGCCTTTCAAGATACTGCATCCAAATCAGTTCAACCACCACACATGCCTTTGCCTTCTGAAGTACCTACCTTAGCAGAAATTGAGCACAACATGATGGCCCGAGAGAACCAGAAGCCTCGTGTTCTTACAGCTGAAGAATTGGAGCGACAACTGAGAGGGGAACCTCCGCTACCTCAAGAGCCCAAGCCTTACTTCTCTGGGCCAGCACATATTCCACCAGTTGGTACTGCTGTTGCTTTCAGGAAACAGGTTTGCATTACACTTCTTTTAGGGATTACTGGTGTTGCCATTATTGATTGCTTGACTGTCTTCTCCTCCTAGTTTTCTCATCCTACTCTTCTTTGAGTTCATTGGCTGTAAACTGGTGGAAAGTTTTGGTTGTTCATCTAGTTCCAGAACTTGAGTTTCGCATGCACATGTGTTTGGCATTTTCTTTTACTTATTTGTGTGCAGACTGTTGGTTCCTTGCCTCGCAGGCAGATGCACTCTGACCTAGAAGGAAACACTCCTAATTATTCAGCTTTTACAACATGCTTATTAGGGGGTAGTTGGTCTATTCTTTTCCCCCACAATGTAGCCCCAGAACCCACACGGGGATTCTCTTTTTTAAACACCTTTCAGTGTTTTTTTTTTTTTTTTTTGCAGTGCACTTTGTAAGTTCCTTCCTTTTTCCTGCGCTCGCTTGAAATAGATTATCTATATCTGCAATGTTGCCTGTAGTATGAACTTCACTGTCTTTTGTAATTCACTCAACGACCTGTAAAGTTTGGCTTGCACCAGTGTTTCTCTTGGCCAAAAGTTTTGCCTTTATATGCTGTATTTGGGATAGTACTTTGTAAGTTGATTTTCATGTCTCAGAGATTGTTCTTGATGCATTGCTTTGACCTTTGCATGGCCTTCCTCTTGCTCTCTGCGCTCATTATATTTCTTTATCATGACTCTTATGGGTACCTGATGCCATGGCAGTAATATCTGGTAGCCTTACCATTTAGTCTGTTGTTCATTAATGAATTGTATCATCATCATAAACCACCACTTGTGCTGTTAAGTGTCATGGGAAGGAATAATTTACAATCCAGTGCACGCTGGAGCTACTGGCTATTGCTATGCCCTGAAGGCATGTCTTTTATGTTGTCGATCCATATTTTTCGCTGCTGTCAGCTTCCTCTTGTTTTAGCTGATCTTCTGAAATTTAGTGCTTGTTAGCTGCATTCTAACAAGATGGCCTAACCACCTAATCTTCTGTTTCTCTGTGAATATAGTACAAGGTGTAACCTTTTTCTTAAAATTCCTCCAGACTTTTTTTTTAGCAATTTCACATGGACAAATAAATTTGCTAGCGGCTTGCAAGACCTGTTGCAGGATCATCCTTAGTTGAACACACTGGAGTTTAAAGACACACGATAACACACATTTATTATCCTCAGAATGATAACTAACTTTTCTTTATGTCACCATTTTGAATTCCTGTCCAAAGGAATTGTATAACTAGTTTTAGTCCTAGTCTCTTCCATGTGGGGTTAGTTCCCCCCCTGAGGTTGGGGAACAAAAGAATAGACCCATTCCCCCCAACATGTTGTGACGACTGGAAAGATTTATTGAAAGAGATATAAAGGAAGACAACACAAGAAGATTTTTGACAGTTTTTAGTCTTTGCATGGAATGTTGTCAGCACATAAACTGACACTTGAAGATTGCAGATTGGGGACAGGCATGATTGCTTACGCCAGTCAGGGGAGAAGTGAGACGGACATACTATCAGACTGTTACTGTTACCATCAGAACTGGAACTCTGCGCTTGCTGCTGAAGATGAAGATGGAACGCTTATGTGAATGTCTAGGGAAGTCCTAAGATGTCGGTTCTTAACTCAGCTCAAGACAGAAGGCCAGGGGCAGGCATGATGACCAAAGGACTATCAGGAGAAGATTTTGATTACAGCGTAACATCACTTGATATGTGTCTGTGCATAAGACACAGTCCACCTCATAAACAGTGTTGAGGGAGTAGAACATTTAATCATGTCTGTCCAAAAACACAGTGAAGGTCAACACCTGTTCTTGAATTTAAAGAAAACAAAAATAATTCCCATAGACAAAATTGGCTGTCACCTAAAAAAAAACAATAAATGACGAAGACACTGAAAATATCACAAACTTTAAATACCTAGGCTCCATAATAAATATCAATGGGGAAGTCAAAAGGAGGATGGTCATAGCAATACAAAGATTAAACATGCAAGGATATCAAAGTTAAACTTTTGAGAGCATGCATCTTCACTGTAGTAACATACGGATGTCAGTTGTGGACTATCTCCAAGTCCTTAAGGAAGATAAAAGGGGTTCTTGAGCTGCAATGCTATAAAAAGATTCTCACAATATCTTAGACGAAGAAGGAAAGAAATACTGACTTTCTAAAAGATCTGAAAATCAAGGAAGATTGATTAATAAACAGTATCTTGTCTCATGAGCTGATAGATTTTGACCATATCACGTGCCATGTCGGATTGGAAAAATTAATAGCAGAAGGCTTGGAACCAAGAAGGAGGGGCAGGAACTGACCAGCATGAAGATCGGCAGAAGATATAAATGACTCCTTGGATATGAAAGTACATGAGGTGGGAGAGAGGCGACCTGCAAAGAATCTGCTAATGGATAATGATGATTTATTTAACAGGTTTTCATCACAGCCCTGATGTTTGCTTTCAACACCTCTTTACAAGACTGTTGAACCCAGCTTTTTCAGTGTACAGCTCTTGCTGATGTCCAGAAAGTGATGCTTCTACCAGAGCCAGATAAATGGAAACCTTACATAAAGCATGGCTGTACAGTGGCTAGCTTGCTGTCTGTCTGTTTGCCTGTATGGATTTTTTTTTTTTAATTGTCCAGGAATTCCAAATCAGTCCAGCTTAAAATCATCCATCAACTGTTGATTGGTCTATAACAATTTGGAATAGCACTATATGCAATAGCTGTTACTGGGGGCCCTAATATAACACATCCTGTGGGTTGAACAGGGTTTTTGGGACCTGCCCCCAGGCTATCTTCATCCGAATGGTGGCACTTTCCGGCACTGGGTATTAATCACTCGGCGTGATGTCCTAATGGTGTTGAACATCAGTCAGTCACCATATACAGGGTACATGCACCGAGACTCAACACTTTACTTATATTTGACCAAAATAGCAGTTGATGAACCCCTGCATGTACTGCTGCGTGTAGCTGGTCTGAAAAATGGAAGTCCCTACACTGTCAGATCATTTATAATAAAAATGTGTTATTTTTCTTGGCACACTGGCTTGTTACATTTTTTTCACCTGTGAATATTTTGTTTTCTTTGGGCCAGCCTAGTCAAGGTCCTCTAGCCACAAGAGTTCCAATTGCGGAAAGTTCACCTATTAACATCATTAGACCACATACGAGACCTCTGCACAGTTATCCAGGTATAGTTTTTACTTCAGCGTTTAGTTCAGGTTAATGTGTTTACAGGCAAGAAGATCAACTTCACTGCACCAGATTTAATCCTCTTTGACTTAGTCTCACTCACCAATTCTAGAAATAACCCTTAGGGATCTCTCAAACAGTGCACTCATAAGCAGAAGAACAGTCTTAAAATGAACATTTAACCCTTATAGACAGATTGTTTAACCACCGCCATCTCTAACAATGCTCCTTTTCAGGACAACCAGGGCCGTCACAATCTGTTGTTGTGATCAGCCCTTTTTGTTTCTTTTTTTTTTACAGAGTGTAGAGAAGTAGTAGAGTTAAGATAGACTGCAAATGAGAGAACTTAATTATCAAATGTGCCAGATTTTATAGTGAGGTCAGAACAATGAGCGACAGATAGCTTGAGAGAGATGGGTTCCCGACGCTAGTACTTCTGGTGGGTTGAGGTCCCCTGGTCTGAAATAAGACTGAAAGGCATTGTTAAAATATATGTGGTGTGGGGGGTAGGTTGACGTATGCCTGACTGACTTGCATTTTTAGTGGTCTTTTTAATGCAGATACGGTCTGAAGACAAATTCTTCACTGGCTAAACACACCGAGAGTGTTGGTCTACACAAAAAAATACAGCATCTGTGATCATTTCATTCCATTATTAACTGTCTATAGTCGCTAACTTTATATGTACTTTTCCTCTGTGATCGATTTTGCTGTTTGAGGAGGTTGTGGCTTTCATGCATAGTTCATATTGTCATTCACTGTGACACAAGTTATATTTCCCTACAAAATGGTAAATGGAATTGGATTTTTTCCTAGGCCAGGAGTCACCTGTAAAAACGGGCAGCTCTCCATCTCCTTCTCCATCACCATCCAAATATCCTGCTGGGATGCCTCCTCCTGGTTTAGTGGCTCAATCCCCTCGACTGATAACTCCTTTTGGGCCAGCTGCCATGTACATGGGTGAGTGCTTGCATTTTGGCATTGTTCCTAGCATTATCCGTCTGGGATATAGATTTGCAGTATTCAGGATGTTTGACATATGATTGTGCTTTGTCGATAGACACAGCTTAAGCTGTATTTTGTATACTTGTAGCAAAATGTGCAGTAAAAGGAATCTATGCTAGACAGATTTCCCTAACCATGACCACCTCTCCAGTCTCAAAATAAATTTTGCTTGTAAAATTGGTTATAAAAAAACCCTCTTGCGTGTGCCACCTGAATCACCTGGCTAAGACTATTCAAAGTTATCTAACTTGCATCCCCCTCAGCTTCCTGACAAACTTTCTTCACATAAGTCACGTTGCTTCTTTAATGAATTTGTATGTACTCGGGCACGCGATATTGCTTGTAACAATTAAATCTAGGCCATGACTTTTCCTATATGCCTTGGAGTTTTATTTTCTTGAGGCCTGCCCACGTGATATAGCTTGGTATCAGCACATGAGGCTTTCGCATATATAAAATAGGATAATTCATCCTAAAGATCACTAGTATCAGATATCTTATTGTTTTAACAAGTTTAAACACAGACCTAAGTTCTTGAAGATGAGAAGGATCCAGTTATCGATAATGCTTTCATTGGGGGATATATTTATGTATGTTTAGATGATCGATGAAAATACACGAGAATATCACTACAAATAAACGCACCAATGAATAAACATATTCAACAACAGCATACAAGTACACTAAATTCTGACACCTTTTTCCAAATTAAAAAAAAAAAACTGTAAATTCCACGAGATTTCACCTGATGGCGCAGGCTGAAAATCTCCGAAAATATTTACACGACCACACATGACTAGTTTGAAAGGGAACGACTGGAAGTAGGCTTACTTCCGGAATATTCACAGGAAGAAGTTCAGTCCACTCTTTATGACGTCAGATGTTAAATATAGCTTACCTGCAGATTCCCATCCCAGTTCTATGATATTCGCAGTATTAGTGAATATAACTATACCGATGTCGCCAATGTATGCCTTTGAGTTTGCTGTAAACAGGGATTTTCCCCCCATCTGCATTAGCATCTATACAAGTATTAGACCTGCTATCCCATCATAATGATGATGTTAATGCATATTTACACATGACCTGCCGGTACTGTCATTATTGTTTACCAAGCGTAAGGGTGGCAATCCAAGGGGCACCACTGCCATGCCCTGACAGTACTTTATAAAAATGTAATTGTAGTTGATCTGTAATATCTGATAATTAACTTGAATGTGATTTCAAAAATGTTCATGAAAGAATGTCATGATTTTCCCCTCTCGTCTAGCAAATTCTATTTTTGGAAATGCAATGACACGACCTCCACCAGCAGGACAAATGCATGTGCTTCCTGCAAATGTGAGCAGTCCTTTTGGCAGTCCTACTGTTGTCATGGCGTCTAGGTAAGGGGCCTAAAGTTGTGTCAGACATTCAGTAATTGATTTCTTCTAAACATCTTTGTTGAAATTTTTGTCTGTAGTATTTTATTTGAGGAGCGGCTGGCCAAATGGTTACAATCCTGGGCTATCAAGAGGGAGACATGGGTTTGAATCCTCAGTAAGGCTGGGGATTTTTTCTGTTGAGGCCAAAATAAAATTCTCACCTTCACAGTCGTGGCGACAGCACTAGCCATGCGGTCATAAATCCTCAGGCTCAGACCTATACTGCAAAAGTGGTATAATAAAGGCAGTAATTGGCCGTTTTTTTTTTTAAGTATTTCCTTTTGATTTCCAAAAAGCTACATAGCTCCCAGATAATTTCTCGCCAAAACTGCTGCTACCATATTTCTTGTGCCAGCCAGAAGGTGATCATTTTTGACTCAAGTAAATGTCTCTGCGGAACCACTTGTACGACTGAATATAAGTGATGTTAGTGTCAGCTCCTATGTCGTGTGCAAGATTTAAAAAAAAAAAAGTAAAGTAAAGATCCCTTGTCACGCCTTTAGGCGCATCGGACATATGGGAAGAGCGCCCATATTTTTTCAGACCATCGGTAGTAGGTGGGTTATGTGGTCAGCGTTACACCGACTGTCTTTACTTCCCCAGGACAGCCATCCTGGTACCCAATTTAGGCTTTGTCGGCCTGCAACACCCGATACCACACAAAAAATTCAGGCAGCCAGCGGTGGGCATCAATCGCGGTGCGTTGGAATTACGAGTCGGTTTCGCAACGCTTAAGCTATGTTAAATAAATATAAACTTAAAGATGTTTTTCTTTGAACCAAATCGCTTTTTTAAAGCCAAGTTGACATCAAATTATCCTCGTAAGCCTTAGTGATAAAGGTCACGGAGTCATGACCTGAGTCATCTGATTCATATTGTTTCTAGGCCACGAGGAATGTATTCCATTTAATGCTTCTATCTGTTCATGTTTGTTTGTTACTCCCTTTATATATCTTTATGGATTTTAAAACATTTAAAAAAAATTCATTTGTGAACTGACCACAGGTCACTAAAACATACAAATAACAAACCCTCAGCACAGAATGCCACCACCCACTTTTTAAGAGTGAGATCAAAAGAATTTAAAGATTTCCCTGTCTAGACACCTTTATAGACCATGAGGTACAGATTAAACAAAAATTGGGGGATTACAGGGTCAATTCCCTTTTTTTTTAAAGTATGCCTGGGGAGACAGGGTTAAGAAACCTGGTTACAGATAAAAATGCCTAATCTAGCAACACATTTTGTGAAATTTAGGATACATTGTAAAGATGATCCGTTTGGCTTTTGAAATTTATTATTCTGTGCTTAAAATAGTCGGTGACTGCTACTCTTGCAGAACCCCACAAGGACTACCAGTGCTGGATCATCAGTCACCACCCAACAGAACCCGCATGATCTATCCACCAGGCCATCTGTACTCGGCACTTCAAATGTGAGTTAGACATTCCTTTTTCACTTGAATATGTAAATCTGTGACATTTGCTGTAGTGGTGAACTTCACTAATTCAGCATACATCACTTAAGACGTCTGCTTCTTAGAAATTAAGTGAATCTTTGTTAGACTAACCGGGCAGCAAATGCAAAAAAATTGTCAGATGTGTTGGCTGAAAGATGCAAATATTGTGGTCATGTTATGAACAGGGATATCAAAAATTACATCCTGAAGAAGACTGATAGTTTGATGTTCCACATGGTGAGCGTAAGCGTGGACCAACCAGCGCATGATTTCTGCATCTTCAAAATCCAGCATAGCTCAGTTATTCAAACTACTGTGGAATTATGTTCTCTCACATCATTGCTAGTACGAATTCTTATCCTTCACCCTGTTTTGAATGGGTTTGTAAAGATGTGTTCCTTATTCTTCTGGGGGTGGTTAGTATATTCTTTAGGTCTACAGCAAAGCTCTGATACCTGGGTCTATGGGCCCTATATAAATGATTTCAGCAAATCCATAATTAGTTGCCTTTTGTAGCATACTGGTGGGGGGGGGGGGGGCATTTGGGACACCCCCCACCCACCAGAACTGGGAAGCCGAAACCAACGCATGAGTTCTCAGGAAAATGATAAGAAAAAGTTACGTTATTTTACCTTTTCTGTCCCTTCCAACTGTTTAAAGGGAATGCATGGTCTAAGAAGTTTTACTATAGGTGCCTATCTCTGGACTTATAACATCAGCATGGTATGTATAGCTCTGCCTTATGGATACTGTGGTGTTCTTTTCTGGGTGTTTTCTCATATTGAAGTTTTTTTCCCCCTAATGTTACAGGCAACAGCCCCATCACACATATGTCCAGCAGCCTCATCCTGGTTATTTTGGGGATCGCAGTCAGCAGCAGTTTGAACTGAGGGGCAACAGAGGTCAGGGAAACCACAGTTCTGGGGACTATCATCATGATTATGAAAACCAGAGAGTTCATCAGCAACTGGGTCATTCTCACAGGTGAGCAAAGAAAATTGTACCTTGTATTCTCAGATTCCCTGTGTGGGTTCAGTGATCCCCTTTTGAGGGGAGAAAGAATATACCCACTGCCGTCCCTCCCCCCTCCCATCCTTTCAAATATGTTGTGAAAGTTGACTAATTAGGGGTGTTTTCATTGAATTTTATGTGTGACTGTGAGGCAAGGAATTAGCAGTCTGCAAACAAACAAGCCGCATCTGTAAAATGGAAATACATGCAGAACTGAAGTTCTGAATTAAGACTGAAGTCTTGAAGTGAATAAACAACCAGAACTTTCTGCTGGAGTTTAAAGCCAGTCAGCGCTAACTAAGAAGAACAAGTATTCTCGGGTAAATGATTATGTAATGATATAGTATTTTCCTTAGGTACTTTCATCACACTTTTTGTGGAAAGATCATTTGTTGCATTGTCTGGGAAGTTGTAATATTTGTGTCCATGCTTCACTTACACACAGGCAGTAAGTTCATTTGCATTTTCTAGATAATTTATAGTTTTGTTACTGATCAAAAGGACAGTTGCTTGTAAGTAAGGACTTTTTCCATGCCTTGAGGCGAACTGGGCATATAGGGCTGTATTTTATAGACAAATCAGCACTTGATGGGGGATGCAGTCAGCATCACACCAGCCATCTTTACTTCCCAGGACTGTGTTACCTGGTACCCTTTGAAGGCTGGGTCGGCATGGGAACCCAAGTCATTTTTTTTATAAAGCCCAGAACCATCCGGATTTGAACCCATAACCTTCCGAGTCACAGACAAGGGTCTAGCCATAACACCATGACGGCTCGCTACAGTTGCTTGTACATTCTATAATTTAGAGCATTTATGTCACTGTCCACAGACAATTTCAGGAGTCAAATCTATATGACTCTGATCTTGAGTCCGAGGATGAATATGCTGGCCTAATGACTAAAAAGGAAAAGGAATGGATTATAAAAATACAGCTCATTCAACTTCAGACTGACAATCCGTATTTGGATGACTACTACTATACTGTAAGTATTTTTTTTAATGAATCTTTCTGGAAGTGTAGGATTTGTGTATTGTGTGCCATATGTTGTGTGTGTCATGTATTGTGTGCCATATGTTGTGTGTGTCATGTATTGTGTGCCATATGTTGTGTGTCGTGTATTGTGTGCCATATGTTGCGTGTGTTATGTATTGTGTGCCATATGTTGTGTGTGCCATATGTTGCATGTGTCATGTATTGTGTGCCATATGTTGCATGTGTCATGTATTGTGTTCCATATGATGTTTGTGTCATGTATTGTATGCCATATGTTGTATGTTTCATGTATTGTATTCCATATGTTGTGTTTCATGTATTGTGTGCCATATGTTGTGTGTTTCCTGTATTGTGTGCCATATGTTGTGTGTTTCATGTATTGTGTGCCATATGTGGTGTGTCATGTATTGTGTGCCATATGTTGTTTGTTTCATGTATTGTGTGTCATGTATTGTGTGCCATATGTTGTGTGTTTCATGTATTGTGTGTCATGTATTGTGAGCCATATGTTCTGTGTGTCTTGTGTGTCATGTATTGTGTGCCATATGTTCTGTGTGTCATGTATTGTGTGCCATATGCTCTGTGTGTGATGTATTGTGGGCCATATGTTGTGTGTTTCGTGTATTGTGTGCCATATGTTCTGTGTGTCATGTATTGTGTGCCATATGTTCTGTGTGTCATGTATTGTGTGCCATATGCTCTGTTTGTGATGTATTGTGGGCCATATGTTGTGTGTTTCATGTATTGTGTGCCATATGTTCTGTGTGTTTCATGTATTGTGTGTCATGTATTGTGTGCCATATGTTCTGTGTGTCATGTATTGTGTGCCATATGTTCTGTGTGTCATGTATTGTGTGCCATATGCTCTGTGTGTGATGTATTGTGGGCCATATGTTGTGTGTTTCGTGTATTGTGTGCCATATGTTCTGTGTGTCATGTATTGTGTGCCATATGTTCTGTGTGTCATGTATTGTGTGCCATATGCTCTGTTTGTGATGTATTGTGGGCCATATGTTGTGTGTTTCGTGTATTGTGTGCCATATGTTCTGTGTGTCATGTATTGTGTGCCATATGTTGTGTGTGTGTGTCATGTATTGTGTGCCATATGTTGTGTGTGTCATGTATTGTGTGCCATATGCTCTGTGTGTGATGTATTGTGTGCCATATGTTGCAAGCCCTAGCTTATTTACTTGTAGGTTCTGAGAGATCAAGAAAGTGGTCTGGCAAGTCCCATTTGTGGGCTCCCTATAGGTTTACAGGGTCCCATTCTAGGAAACAAAATAAAAGACCTACTTCTTCCCTAACAAGCATGTCACAAAAGCCAACTAATTAAGAGTGTTTCCTTCAAAGTCAAAGTGCACCTTAGAGGTGAGAATTCATCCATTTGCGTATAAATAAAGCAGATCTGTAAAAGGGATGTATAGTCAAAACTGACTTTCTGGTACAAGACCAAAATCCAGAAGTGGATGGACAACCAGAACCTTTCTGCTGGAGTTTACAGCCGGTGAATGCTAAAAGTAAAGTAAAAGACCCCTTTCCATACCTGGAGGCATATTGGGCATGACCTATATTTTATAGACCAATTGGTTGGGCGTTCTGGTCAGCATCAGGCCAGCTGCCTTTACTTTCCAGGACCTCACTGGTACACATTTAAGGCTTGGAGCCAAGGTCATGTTTTTTTTTAAAGAAGCCTGGCTCATTCAAGAACTGAACCTACGACCTTTTGTGAATATCAAGAAATTGTTGGGAGGTGGCTAAGGTAACATTGTCTATGGTTATGGAGGAATCTCATTGTAACACAGTACAGGCAAAGTGATGCTGGGGTATATGTATTGAATTTTAATAAAGCTGCAATTGCTAGCATGTCAAACCTGGCATGGTTTCTTTCTTCTTCTGCCATTTTATCTCCCAGTGAAGCAACCTTTCCCACCCTTATTTGCTGTGTGTTGTTTGTGTCATTCTGTCTAGAGGGAAAGTTTACTTAGGGTAGTCTAATTGTTATGGTGGGGGTTGAAATCCCTACACTCTTGATTCAGGTGAGAATGAATGAATCAGTTGACATCACTGATATGGATTCCCTGTCTGTTTCCATTCTCATACCGGATGTAGTGACATTGTACGCGAGGCTCTCGGTTTTCATGCAGATTGCATTCACCTTTGTAAGACCTTAAAAGTTTTTAATTGGTGAATTTCACCAAGAACTGCAGGCTGCGTGGATTTTTGTCGTGGTATGGGACGTCGCAGGTCGACCCAGCCTAAAATGGGTACCAGGATGGGCTGTCCTGGGAAAGTAAAGACAGCCGGCGTAATGCTGACCACATTACCCACAGAGTGCTGATGGTCTGTAAAAATATGGGACGCTCTGCCCATATGCCCGATGCGCCGAAGGAGTGAAAAGGGATCTTTACTTTTTTTTTACTAGATGGTTAAGCAGCTGTAAGCAACACACACAGATTCCTTGAGTAGCGAGCCAAGTACCAGAGGGACAATTATCGGCTTTGCGTTTATATACGCTTTCTTGGATGGCCGAGATTCTCCTGTTCTGCCCATGTTTCTCTTGATTGGTCATCATTAATTGGCTGGCCTGGACCGTCCTGCTGAGAGCAGCACTTCTGGATGAGGAAGCAAGATGATGACACACTAGTGAGACTCAGATTAAACTAACTAGGATTGCTAACCTACACAACAAATGCCTGAAGAAGTCAGACATATTGGCCAAAAGGCACACATTTTGCAGCAGTGCTGTAGATGAGCATAGCCCGGTTATGTCCTCAGGTAAAAAAAAAGAATAATAATTCACTCTTATTATAAAATGAAGTTGCCTATCAATGGGATAGTGGTAGCCAAATGCTTAGAGAAAGTAAATAATGAACTAGACAGAGCAGATTATCTCTCCCAGCAATCACATTTGGGTCATTTTGCTAAGCCCCCCTATATAAGGTATATGGACAATGCACACACACACACACACACAATGACATGGATCCATAGGTAATGTCTCATAATCATGTAGCAGGTCCTTTGCTGAATGTCGCTCTCATCACTGTCTCTGCCTGAAAGAAACTTGGTCTCTCACTAGCTCTACTTCTGTGGTTAACATATTTTCTTAATGTGTGTGTACTCTCTAGTGCTGAAATCTTTTTTTCCAGTCCTTGATTCTTAACCCAAATTATGACACATTTGTTAAATTAGTAGTTTCAGCATTTATTTCTCATCTGGAATTATGCTACCTAGGAATGTCAATTTCCTTATTCACTTTTGGTGTCTTGTTGGTATTCAAACTTTGTGTTTCCAATTGTCCATCGAATATTACCCACAAAAATTCTACCTGTCTTCCTCCTCGTCCTCTCTTTCCATCTCACTATCTTGCCCCTTCCCTCTGTCTGTCTGCCTCTCTCCCCCACCACACACTTTATAAGTATTATGTGTGAATGTTCTATGTTCCATCAGTGTTACACCATGAAGAAGAAGACAGCTGAACGGGACAAACAAAGGGGCATGTATTCAGACAGGATGACCAATGAACCAGAGCTGCTGTTACCCAACATGGTCAGATTGGAACCCCGAATTTACACACCTGGTATGTTACCTGGCAAAATATGTTGTTGTTTTTTTTTTGGGTAGGAAATGTATGTGCTTCCTCATTTGATCAAAAAGTGCATGACTGAAGTCGCTATGAAAACTATATGGCAATTTTAGATATCTAGATACAAATGTCACTGGAAAGTGGTTTGGTTTTTGCATTAGAGCAAAAGTGGGCAACCTTTTTTTTGTCTGCAGCCCAAATTGAGAAGTACTTACCTGGTCCCGGGCCGTATAGGAAAAAGAAATCCCAAAAGAGAACATTGTTACAGAATTTGTGGCATGCCAGGATGGCATTTAAGCTGGTAGAAATATTAGATTTATCCATCATATATAATATTCAAAATAATGTTTTCCCATAATTAATTTAAATAATGCGGACACAGACAATGCATTGCACAATTTAGTGCCAGGCATATTTCACTGTGTCTTGTCAGGTGCATTACCATAGAGTTACATCCACATAAGAAGCATGACAAACTGAAAAAATTTCACCTTACTACAGTCTCTCTTGATACATTGTGTTCATCTAATTGCTGGAAGTTTATGATAATCATGTGACTTACCATGGTAACTTCAAACTTATTTCAAATTCCTTCTGCTTACAAAGAAGGGGTTGTTCATTTTTATTGTTAAAGCTTCGACCAATCTCAGCATTGACCTGTTCACTGCGTGGTAAATCACACGGAGAGCACTCTCCTTATAAATTACATGTCTTGTATCAAGCAAATGACATCCTATAGAAGAGGTGGGATTTTCTTGATTGGTCTCAACACCCTTGTGGAGTGCATCTGCCTGAGAGGCAAGGAGCCAGCAGTCTGCATACAAATACGCCAGAATTGTACAAAGATGTGCATGCAAAACTTATGCAGAACCCAAGTTCTGAAACAGTACTAAAACCCAGAAGTGGACAAACAGCCAAAACTTTCCACCAGTATTTACAGCTGGTGAACACAAAGAAGATAGAGATTGTAATACTTTGTTTTCTTTCAGCTCAGTTTGAGGGCTCCTTAGGACGGCTGACAGCAGCTAGTGTCCATAACCCGCGGCAGATCATTGACGTCTGTCGCAATATGTCTCCAACCAATGAGGATCTAACACAGAAAAATGTCAGCAAGGAGCTCCGGAGATACCGACAGCTGCTTATGGATATTGAAAAGGTAAACACATTTGTAATATGGATAGTTAGCTTCGAAATAAGACGTCTGGCGATCTCTCTGGCAAACCTCTACACCCCAAGGTAGAAGAGGAGCGATTAAGTAAGTAAGCAAGCTTCGAAATAATTATCATCATCTTGTCATTGAAGCAACACAGTCTGTTTATTTCTTCTAGAGCAGTGATCTCCAACTTTTTTCAGGTCACACCCACTCCCCCCCAACCCCCTGAGTATAAAGCAAGAGACCCCCCCCCCCCCCCCCCCCCGCCCCTTTCTTTTGCATCATAACAAAAATGTGATTAAAAAGAGGAGGCTAGTAGATTCTGCAACAAGTGAAACAGAAAGTATGGAGATATGTTTTGGTCAGTATATGTTTTTAATCTGTAATTAAATGCACATGTTATTATGTTAATAAGATTTTTAATGGTAGATATGCAAACTGCTAATAAAAACAAACAAAAAATGTCCTTGTCATTTTGTTTATTAATATGACATGTGGTTTTACAGAAGAATTTTTTTTTGAGGGGGGGGGGGGGGGGGGGGGGGTTCAAAGGGGGACCCAGATGTTTTGAAAGGGGTATGGCTTCAAAGACAAATTATCAAAAACATCACGTAGAGACAGTCGTCTGTTCTTGGTTATATTATGAGATGAGAAGAAGGAAACTGGAACATGCTGTGATATGGAAATATCTGTGGGAAAAGAGATGATGGACAATGTGAAAAGATTTATAACATTCTTATGTCATAACATGAACTGATATATGCTATTGAAGATTGCAGAAGAGAGGCATGTTTGCACATATGGGAAAAGAGACAGGAAGACAACATGAAAAGATTTGTGGCAGCCTTTTGCCATAGCATGAACTTAAATATGCTGTTGAAGATCGCAGAGGAGAGGCATAATCGCACATCATAGGTGATGGCTCAAGAATGAATGAATGTTTCTGTGCAGTTTTGTATGTGCTACAGTTGTGCTTACTGTATGTAAATTTAATAGTTTTTCTCTCTCTCCACAACACATTGATATTTTGAGTGGGAAATTGTGCCTCATGCCTTAACTGTATGTTTGTCATTGTAGGGCTTTAATGTGATCCTCGATGTAGACGACATTGAGAAAAAGGTGTTAGCACTTCCTGATGAAAACAGGTAATGTCATTAATAAGAAACATTAGCAGTCTGTCATAATGTTTGTGAAGATATACATTTTTTTAAAACAAGTTTCTCTCTGTCTCTCTCTCTCTTTTTTTTTTCTCTCTCTATCTCTCCCCCTCCCTCTCTATCTCTCTCTCTCTCTCTGTGCCTCTCACCTTCTCCCTCTCTACTTTGTCCCATTTATATTGTATATTATATCTCCTTTCAGTGATTTTAATTTTCAATGATTGGCCCTTGTCTTTCTATATGTGTTACCGCACAATTTTCTCCTTGTCCGTTTCTACCAGCTCTGATTCTTGTTTTCAGTGTTTACTTTTTTTGTCTTTTCACATTTGTTTTAGCAGTGTTACGGTGCTGTTTATGTGATTGCTACTTTTAATGCAGAGCTAAGTACTAGAACTGTGTTATCGGCTTTCATCCAGTTATTTAATTCTGTCTGTGTTGTTTATCATAGCTGGACCCCCCTTTCCCCATTTATTTAAAATCATTTTCTAGAGATTTTTTGCCAGTTGCTAATGTCTGCATTGTGTCAGTTTATCAAAGTGTCTTCCTAGTCATTACTGTGTCTTTGTGGCACATCTGATCTCTTCTGCAAGAAGTCAGATGTAGAAAATCCTGGACACTATGGCTTTCTTTTAATGTGTCATCACATACATTGATAAATTAATTAGGGGAAATGTATGAGTAATTGTGGACCATGATTGTGTGTATTTGATGAAGGTAGTAAATATTTGCATGATGATTAGTGTCTTTAAATTTTTATATTTTTTAATTAGTATTTCAAAGGGTCTTATAGAAAGATCAAAGCTTCCTTGTTGCCAGGTTTGAAATCAGTGTAATACTGATGTTGTCTGGTACAGTATGGCTGATAGGTGGGCAGTTGGTTAAAGCCTCAGAGTGTTGTTTTCTACTGGCCCTGGTTACTGATGTGTTTGCATCATGCAGTATTGCATGTTCAGCTGCAATTTTGTTGTCAAAGCTGCTTCCATCTGTGATGCACTGTTGGTGTTGGCATGTCTGTTGCAATACAATAAATGCCTTGGCATGAATTTTTGTGTGTGTTTACATTTGACATGAGACAGTTAAAGATATTTTGAGTGGTTTTCACCGGCTTAGGCATGAAGTAATTATGGAGTGACCCTTTGCCATGAAGTTTTAACTGCAACTAACTTACTTTGAAAGTGGTCTTTACAATATCTGTCCGTTGTTTAAATAATGTTGCTATTTAAAAAGTTGCATGCCTGTTGTAGTAAATTCTTTACTATTCATAAAATCAACATTCTGCTTCTCAGTATTCACCGACTGATGATGATGTAACCTGCAATGTAAAGTGCTGGTTGTTTGTTCACTTCTGGACTTTGATGATCTTGTTCCAGAGCTGGAGTTTTGCATGCACATCTGCTTTGCAGATCTGGCTTATTTATTTACCTCTCAGGCAGATGCACAGGAACTTAGAAGGAAACAACCTTAATTAGTTAACTTTTATGACATGCTTGTTAGAGTGAGGTGGGTCTGCCCCCCCCCCCCCACCCCTTCCACAGTGGGGTTCTGGAATCTACACAAGGATATTGAATACTCATACTCAGTTGTTTGTATACTAAATACTTGTTCACAGATTGCCACTGTTTGAAGAGAGACTGGAAAAAATTCAAACGGTTTATGACTACTTTATGCAAGACGACAGTCTCCGAAATTTCCTGCCAACTCTTCGGGTCCGCAAGGGCAGAAAGCTGCTGGCAAGGCTTATGCCTCTTTTGGACAAGGTAAATATATTTTGTAATGCCTTTAGTCACAAGTAATGCGGTATGGACAAGTCTAGCTGTTCTCATGAGTCTCCACCATCTTGTAGTATGTTTTTGTACTTTATACATTTAGACAAAGCATATTGAAGATATCTATCGGGCTTTCAGATATTGTTCTTTACAGAACAAGTACCTCATTTTTGGTTCTGTAAGATGGTAAACCGTGATGGCTACGCTTTTCAGCACATGACGATGACGCAATAATTTGCCACATTTTGTTTTTTGTAGACCTGGATAGTAATTTCTCATAAAAATGATTTTTGAACCTTATGTAAGTCAAAATGGGAGCGGCAGTGGCTGGACGCTCCCCTTGTGGATCTGAGAATCATGGATTCAGGTCTTGATGCCACCGGACTTTTCTTCAAAAATGACTTTGGTTCCAATGTCGACTCAGATTCTAATGAGTACCACTCTAATGAGTACCAGATGAAGTCCTGATATGTAAAGGGAGCTGGCATGATGTAGACCACTTTACCCACAGAGAGCCAAAATCTTCAGAAATAAATAGGACTAACCCAATATGCCTTAATGCGTGGAAAAGGGTCCTTTGCTTTATTTAAGCTAAGATGATTGTTGAACCTCATGTAAGTTAATGCCGTTGCTCATCAGTAATCACTATGTGAGGGAGAGTGTGTACACATGCTTCCTTGAGAAAGAGAGAGAGAGAGATGGTGATGTATTGGGCACAGTTTGAGTTAAACCCAACATTGAATCACACAGCAGGGGCTGAAATGAGAAATATATGTATTGAGAAAGTGGAATGTCCCAGAAAAAGCCAAAATAATCATGGACGAGAAATCCTAAATGTGCTGGAATGGATTTCATACAAGATTTCAATGATAAAACACAGTGGAGGATTCTTCTTCTTCTTTGCGTTCCGTTTTGTATGCTCAGATCAGACCATCAGGGTGGTTGCCTCTATGAACTCGCATGTCAGCTGCAGGTCCAGTATGGTATGGTTCCCCATAGCTTGCTCTGCACACTTTCTTTTTGGGGCCAGGTGTCTTTTCGAAGTTGTATGTAGAGTGGGCAGGTCTGCAGAATGTGCTAAGGTGTTTGGGGTCCTGTTTCACAGGCACACTGTGAGGACAATCTTTGTTTCGTGCGTGTGGTAGATGAGCCTGCAGTGTCCTGTTCGTAGATAGAAAATAGTTGTACGTTGCTTTCTGTTATGTTTGCTGATGTGGTCTTCTGGATATTTACTGTTGTTCTCTCCACAATTTCCTGTATTTTCCTATGATAAGTGTTCTTATTTCTGGTAATGATAATGTATGGGTGTCTTTTTTCTCCTTTGTTCCATTTTTAGCTTTTCTTTCTAATTTCCTGGTATGCCGCAGTGAGCCGGGATCAACTGGAGAACGATCTGATTGTTTTCTGCGAGTCTTTTTACCTGTTGGGTCAGTTCTCTCTCCATGTTGTCTCTTGGATCCCTCTGAGTCGCCTGGAGGATTGACATGCAGTCACAGAGGAAAACAATGTTGCTGTTTTTAATTTTTCTTTTATCGAGCACTTTAGCTGAATCAGTAATTGCTTGCTGCTCTGCTCTGAAGTTTGTGAATGAAGGAATCAGCTGCAAGCCCTGTAATATATAAGAGAAAATAAGATAAGGCAATATCTGTGTGTGTATTTGTATATATATATATGTATATATGTGCTCACCCTCAGGTGCAGTGGTTGTCAATCGTGACCGTGCTGTTTTCACACTTGCCAAAACTAATTAAGAAAGATCAAGATGAAGAGGTAAGTCGTTTTTCATCAAAACAACATTGGTTTGACACATGTCATCATATTTAGCTGTTGAAACAGTCACTTGTCATCGTAGTTAACTATTAAAAACAGTTTCACCTGTTGTCATAGTTCACTCTTGAAACACTTTTATTTGTCAATGCAGTGAACTATTGAAACAGTTTCGCTTGTCATCATAGTTAACTGTTGAAACAGTTTCACTTGTCATCATAGTTAACTGTTGGAACAGTTTTAATTGTCATCATAGTTAACTGTTGGAACAGTTTCACTTGTTGTCATTGTTAACCTTTGAAACACTTTTAGTTATCATCTTTGTTAACTGTTGTAACAGTCTCAGTTGTCATCATTGTTAACTGTTGAAACAGTCTCAGTTGTCATCACAGTTAACTGTTGAAACAGTTTCACTTGTCATCATAGTTAAATGTTGAAACAGTTTCACTTGTCATCATAGTTAACTGTTGAAACAGTTTCACTTGTCATCATAGTTAACTGTTAAAACAGTTTCACTTGTCGTCATTGTTAACTATTGAAACAGTTTCAGTTGTCATCACAGTTAACTGTTCAAACAGTTTCACTTGTCATCATAGTTAACTGTTGAAACAGTCTGTTGTCTTCATCATTAACTGTTGAAACAATTTTACTTATCAGGGAGGTTTTGATTTTAATAATTATCCTGTTGTTTGTTTAGGGCTTGCAGGTGCTAATGGCTCCTCTTTCAAGATATTTGGCACAGTGTGACTTAGAATGCCTTGTTCACTTTGCTACCATTTTGCAAAAACATCCTAAGCAAAATGAGGAAGGACTGTCCCTGTTGCTTCATACTTCTGTAAGTCTTGTGAATAGTTGAAGATTTGTGTAAAAGTGTGCAGGTTTTTTTTTTAAAGCAATGAGAAAATTTAACACAAATTTTCAGAATTAGTTATAATTCTGATATGATTCTGTTAAGGAAGTATTCATTGGTCATATATTGATTAGGATAGGAAAACAACACAAAATAAGAGGCATGATCAAAGTAGAAATGTCAAGTGTATGACAGGTATATTAACAGGTGTGGCAGAATTAAACAAACTGTTAGGAGTGAGCATGCATGAGTGGTTGCCAGAAGAGCTGCAGTATGCATTCAGGTACATCCCTCTGTTTAGAGAAAGCCAGAAATCGTTTGTTTATTGAACCATTTGGTCACCAGTGTTTATGACATAAGAATGAATGCATGAGGTTGAGTTGTAACCACTCGTGGGATTGCAAACACTGGCTGTCAATCTTGAACCATGCAGCAAATCAGATGCAAAATACCATAAGAAGGTAAACTATCCTATTGTCACATGGCTAACCAGTAGGCAAGAATTCATTGCCACAACATTCCTGTGTGTGTTTCTGGGCCACGTTCTTGTGCAGCTCTGCCCATCTTTTTAACTTCACTCTCTAGCCTTCTTCTCCATGTGCTTTTTTGGTGTTCCTTTATTTCTGCGCCTCTGTGGGTTCCAGTGCAAAGACATTTGAGTTATTTTGTTCTCAGGTTTTCTTAAAGTGTGTCTTTTCCAATGTCAGCATCTTTTCTTCACCTATTGGTCTACTGGAACTTGTTTAGTTCTCTCACAAAGTTCTGCATTATTAATTCTATCATACCATTCAATCCCTCTGTTCTATGCATCACCAGTTGATGAATGTTTGTAATTGATTAATAATTGCCTTAGTTCTGCATAGAAATAAGCCAGATCTTTGCTCATGCAAAACTCGCATTCTGGACCAAGACTAAAGGCCAGAAGTGGACAAACAACCAGAATTTTCTGCCAAAGTTTACTGCCTGTGAAGAAGAGAATTGCTACACGTTGTTCACTGCAAGACAAGAATTCCACTGTGTGAAATCAAAACTAGCATTGTCCTCAGTGTTTACATCACTTATTAACTGTTATTTGTAGTTATATAGTTCTTCAATTTTGATATCTGCAGTTTGGTATCTCCCTGCTGTGCTGTCTGATCAAATGTGGTGAGGACTACTTCAAAAATACTTCACCTGTTGACATTGATAACCAGCTGAAGACACAATGGTAAATATGCAGCCCATATGAGCAGTGTTTCATTAAAACAAATAAAGGAGAATAGACTTTGCTTGAGGAATACTCTACTTCTTTCTATACCTGGTCCAGGCTGTGATGTGTCATTCTTCAATCTGTTTTCATTAGTACTTTTAATTTTATGTACTCCTATTTTGTCTGTGTCATAATCTTGTATTAAATCTTTTCCTATTTATCCTAACACTACAGCATCATCATGTCTTCCTGTCCTTTGCAGAACTCTCATCACAGCCCACCTGAAAGGCTTTGAATCCAGTCTCTTCCTTCCTGCAGGAGCCTACACTGTAAAGCAGCTAGACACTCACTTGCAGATCTGACTGCTGTGGGTTCGAATCCGAACTGAGACATTTTGTTTTGTTTAAAAAATTAACTTGGCTGCTAGTTTTGATACCAGTTAAACACCTGGAAAGTAAAGGCTACCGGCATGATGTTGACCTCATCATCCACCAAGTGATGATTGTTCTGTAAAATATAGATCTAGCACCATAGGCCTAAATGTGATGAAAGCGGGTCATTTACTTGTTCTGCTTCCAAGCCTCATGTATAAACATGGCCAATGTTCTGTGTGTACCTTTGTTGACTATTATCTCTTCCAGGAACCATCCCTTTCACTGTTCTTTTTAAACCACTATGACTTTTAATTTGGCCCACAGCCTATTTCATTTTTCACTGTTTAATAACAAGCTTTCTTCTGGAATCAGATCTTGAAGAATGTCAGCATTTTATCCATGATATATAGTATTCTGAAATATTTGTCTTAATATTTCATCTGTAAAAGTCTGATCATCTTCATTAATATTTTTTTAATGATTCAGAATATTTTATTTTCATTGCATATTGTGGGCTCTCTGTGGCGTTCTTCTTAGCTTTTACCAGCTTTCAACTCGTTCTGGTTGTTTGTCAATTTCTGGCCTTCAGTCTTGTTCCAGACCTCAAGTTCTGGTTGTTTGTCAATTTCTGGCCTTCAGTCTTGTTCCAGACCTCAAGTTCTGGTACAAGATCAAAGTCCAGAAGTGGGTGAACAACCAGAACTTTCTGTCGGAGTGTTTACAGCTGGTAAACAATCAGAATTAGAGTATCTTTCTCTTCCCCCTCCCTTTCCCCACCCCCAATGTTTTGAGATATTTGGGGTGAGGGAAAATTGATATTTTTGTTGTGTTGCTATTGTTACATCATAATAAACTTGTATCACTTTGCTCTCTGTCTGTGTCCACTAAAACCCCTGTTTTCTTGGCCTAAGGAAAGGAAAGCTATTATGCATTTGCTCCATTTGTATTTGATTATTTACCTTCATTTTTTTAAAAAATCATGATCATATAAAATAATAACTTTGAAAATGAAAAATCTATTTTTGTTAGTGATTTAAGCGTCATGATGACACAGTAACTAGCAGGCTTGCCTGTCTGGTTGGTTGTCATAGGTTTCAATACCCTGAATTTGTATCATAACTGACCAAGACCCTAAATTTCTTCTGCTGCTTCTTCTTTTCCTCTCGTACGTTTCTCAGCCTGTGGGTCGCGACAGCTTTGGAGTCGAAACGACCCTTTCACAGGGGTCGCCTAAGACCATCGGGGAAACACATATTCACTGAGGTTATGAAGTAGCAACAAAAATAATGTAATGGTTGTTGGTCGCTATAACATGTGGAAAATATTAAAGGGTCACGGCTTTAGGAAGTTTGAGAACCACTGGTCTAGTAATTTCTTGGGAAGAGTTTCAGAGAATTATAACAATGTTTCTTTGTAACAAAATTTTGAAAACGGTCATTTTAAAAGATTTTTGTGAGATAAAGGTGTTCGTCTTTTTTTCTATTGCATGTTCATTCTGCAATAATAATGTTTATTTTTGTTTGTGTGGAGTTCTTATGATGCATTATCATAATTTGTCTCCCTTCCTCTACATTGCAGGACTCAATTTATTGAAGAATTTATCGAAAGCCTGGAGATGGTACCCAAAGAAGAACTGGCCTGGCCTGATACATGTCAGCCTCAAGTTAGTGATCATGTGGACAGGTTCATCAACAACAAGCTGATTGGCTCTGTAGAAGACAAACTGGCACATTTTTCCAAGCCGAAGCCGCCACAACAGCAAGGACAGGTGGACAGTTCGGTGACATCTTCACCCATTTCTTGACGTAGATTCTCTGTTACACCGCCTAGAAATATTTATGGGGGTTATTCCCATCCTTCTTTTCTCTGAGCTTGACATTCTCTTAGACTAGGATTTCATCCCCTTAGATTCTTTCAGTCATTGTTGCGGAACATGGGCAGGCTTTTGAAAAGTAGCCGACCCATTTGTCTGCTCGATAACATAGCCTTTTTGGTATTTGTGTATGCAATCGTTTAATAAAAAAATAAGCATGTTTAGAGAAAATAACTTTAAGTCAATACAGGCAATGCAGACTTGCAGGATAGTATGCGTTTTCATTAGTAAATGTGTTTGCTCCAATTGCTTAATAATATCCAGGAAATAACAAATGTTAGTTTCCTAATAACATTAAGGAAATAACAAATAATACAGTTTCCCAGTAATTTTGGAAATAAAAATGTAGTTTTCTTATAATATCTAGGAAATAACAAATGTTACAGTTTTCTTATAATATCCAAGAAAAAATGTTGAAAGTTTCCTTAAAAAACTAGTCTTGAGTAGGGACTTAGTGTTACCGTCTACGGGACATTCAAACCCAAATACTGCCCTCTTCTTTAGTAAAGGAATCGTGGTAACCTTCAGTCACTGAACTGATCCACTATTCATCCTCCTTAGCTCTTCAGTTAGCAGAAAGCTAGTCTATACTTTAGAAATCTGCGCAACCCTTTAATATAGTTCCTCATGTTGTGGCAACCCCTAACCATAAAATGTTTGTTGTTAACACTTAATAACTTCAGTGACTAATGGTCTTATGCAGCCCAATGAAAGGGTCATTCACTCCCAAAAGAAGTGGTGACTCATATGTTGAGAACCGCTGGTGTAGATGATGATGTCTTCTGGACAGGAATGTTAATCTGTCAGTGGCAGCAAAAATCAGATTCTTGCAGTACCTTCCCAGTGTCATGGTTGCTTTATAGGATTTACACGTATCTGCTGGTGTATTCATTCACTCCTTTCCTTGTCTGAGTTCTTCCAGGTCACACACCTGCCTGCTGGATTGAGTCTTCAGCCTTGACCATCTACAAGTGGCGTCATTGAGATGCGCTCCTATTATGTCATTGAAAGCATTATGCAGAGAGTGATTAACGTCTGCTGATACCTTAACTCTGAGTCCCAGGGGGTTTAGCATCAGAGGCCCAAGGGGTAGTCAAGAGAGATGTAAAATCGGCGCATCTTGCGTTTATTAGGCTTCAGGCGGTAACATATGAACGTATGATGTGTTTCTTGGGACTCAAAGAGTTAATGTGTGCTTTGACCTGTGAAACTTTGTCTGATAGTGATTGACGGTAAACCCAGAACGTATTGCACAGAATGCCCTTTGTGCAGCTGAATATGATTCTCATAGCCTAATTTTAAACCCAGTCTGATCTTTCTAGTTAGATTCTACTGAGGAGGCCTAGACCGCAGTCTGTTATGCTTAACACAAGGCCCTGCTAGCAGAGAAAAAAAGTGGGTGCTGCTGCGATATTGGCAGCTTCCATCACCTTCAGTGTTGCTTGACTATTCCTGGCTGAGTGTGACATTGTCTGCATGATACTTGGGTGACTAGCATCTATCAGAGTTCATGCCAAGGTATTCAGGCCAATGTGCCAAATAACAACCTGTTATGTTCTGGGTATCACCCAAAAATCGTTATGGTATCGAAATGGTCTAGCTGAGTAATTTACATTTTATCATTTATATAAACTGCCGCAATAAAATTAGCATCATGTGAGTCAACTTGCAGCATAGGGTTTTTTCTTTTGTGTTCCCAGAAGTTTATTAATCTCAGCATTTACCAACATAAATCTGACTAATTATACATTTCGGAATGCTGTAGACTTTTTGTGTGTGAGAGGAAATGACAGGTTTGGGTAACTCAAGTTCTTTGTGTTCAGCCGGTTTAGACTCTAGCTGTTCGGTCACTTCTGGGCTTCGGCTTTGTTCTAGAACTTGACTCGTACAAGTACATCAATTTTACGGATCTGGCTTATCTATGTGAAGGTTGTTGGAATTTAGCCTCTCAGGCTGATACTTCTGAATGTGATCTGTGTTGGTCAGGGGTCCCAGTTAGTATCTGTTACTTCCCGTGTGGGGTCAGAGGCCCCATTGTTTGGAAAACAAGAATAGACTGTCTCCCTGTGTCCCCAACAAGCATGTCATAAGAGTCAACTAACTGGGGGGGGGGGGGGGGGGGGGGGGGCTTCTTCAAAGTTGGAGTGCATTTGCTTGAGAGGCAAGGAACCAACATTCTGCATACAAATAAGTCAGATTTGTCAAACGGGATGTGCACGTAACACTCAGGTTCTGGAGCAAGACTAAAGTCCAGAAGTAGACCAACAACCGGAACTCTCCGCCAGAGTTTACAGCCTGTGAAGAAAAGGAGTACCTATTTGTGGGATGACTGCGGCAAGGTATATATAGGTCACGACCAGTACGAGTCCTAGTGCAACACCAGATGTGGTTCAGCACCTCGGCGAATAAATGAAAATAAAATTATGGTATGTGTTTGTCAATTGATTTACAGAAATATGTGCTGGAGTGGAATGTTTGCTTTCTTTCACACAGATATTTCTGAGTTTCTACTATACATATGTTAACTTTTGTTTTAAAACTATTTACATTTTCTTTTGTTTTTCCTTTCAGTTTTTTTCCCTCCCATAAAAACTGTAATTGAGATACCAAACATAACATCTGGATACATTTTGTATTCAATTTGAATAATCACTTCAATTGATGAAATTGTTTTTGTATTTATTTTTAAAAAATGGCTATTTTGAAATGTCTGTGGGGTGCATATGTGAAAAACTGTGCCAGGGCTTACATTTGGGGTACGTCTTCATTTTAGGGAACATGGTATCTGGCCTGCTCTGATGCTGTTGGTCTGTCAAATACAAGGGCTGAGTGGGTTTGTCAAATACAAGAGCTGAGTGGGTTTGTCAAATACAAGAGCTGAGTGGGTTTGTCAAATACAAGAGCTGAGTGGGTTTGTCAAATACAAGAGCTGAGTGGGTTTGTCAAATACAAGAGCTGAGTGGGTCTGTCAAATACAAGGGCTGAGTGGGTCTGTCAAATACAAGGGCTGATTGGGTTTGTCAAATACAAGAGCTGAGTGGGTCTGTCAAATACAAGGGCTGAGTGGGTCTGTCAAATACAAGGGCTGATTGGGTTTGTCAAATACAAGGGCTGAGTGGGTTTGTCAAATACAAGAGCTGAGAGGGTTTGTCAAATGCAAGACCCGTGACCCTGCTAGCAGTATTCATGTCGAGAACATGTTTTCTCTTTTGTGAAATGTGTTTGAGATTTCGTCGTTAGGATTCAACTAGATATAAAACTGTTGTCTACGTCTTCTTGTCTCAAACTGCTTGGTAAAGCAGAGATATGGCATTATGTATCTGCCTTCATCAACTGTAGAACAACAGTTGCAAGAAAGCGTTTGTTAAAACCTAGTAGTTTACCGACATTGGAAGCTGGACAAAACGAATGGAAACTAGATAGAAATGCTCCCATTTCAGTTTCTTTTTTTTTTCTTTCTCCTAAGTATTTAATAATGTTCTTACTATCTTCTACTGGTGCCGATCAGTACACTTTGTAATGTTGATAGCGTTTCTTTTTATTTCTTAAGGGAAGAAAACAGATCATGATTTGTTCACGCCGAAGCCGTTGACTCGTTTAGTCCCAAATATGTTTTGTTACTTCAAAAGGGAGTAGTTTGTCATTTATTTGTCCTCACAAAATGTATACTATGCCAGCATGTGTTATGCTGAAAAAAAAAATTTAAGTGACATACTATAGTTGTATTTTTTTTTTTAAACATGTTCACTTGAAAAAAAAAAAACATGTTTCGTATATTTGCTATTAGTTGAGACATATGTAATATGCATGTCAGCAGATTACTTTGTTCTGCAGTACACTGTTATGTATGTCAGCAGATTGCTTTGTTCTGCAGTACACTGTTATGCATGTCAGCAGATTACTTTGTTCTGCAGTACACTGTTATGTATGTCAGCAGATTACTTTGTTCTGCAGTACACTGTTATGTATGTCAGCAGATTGCTTTGTTCTGCAATACACAATTATGTTTTAGCTTTTGAATATTGAAACAGATCATCTACAGAGCACCATGTCTCCCCGGAAAAAAAACTGGGTCTTATACTAATTTTTGTTTTTTAAAAAGTCACTAGGGCTAAATTTTTGGCGATGTCTTATTTTTTTCTGAAATAAAAATCTACATTCATTCAGTCAGTCATGTTATCTTATTCTGGATCTCAGGATCCCGACCTGAATTTTTTGCGTCCGCATTTCCTGTAGAACTATTGGCTCCAATCTCTCTTGTCCAGCAATAAAGTTTTCCTGAAGTAAACATACCTTGTCCATGTAGCCTGCTCGTTCTGCATTGGTTACCACAGCGGTCAGTGATTTTATCCCATGAAAATTTATATGAAAACTTTACCCAGTCTAGTTGAAAATCTTAACCAGGGTTTATATTTTTTTGGGTAGGGCTTATATTAAAAACATCATGAAGATTTTGCTAGGACTGATTTTGGGGGTAGGTTTTATCTTCGGGGGATAGTCTTTTCTTGCATTTGCATGTCCCCTACACACAGAGGTCTGTGTATCTCTACCAGACCTGAAGCCCTGAACCTAACTGTCCCCTTTACCTGAGCTCCTAGGCATTCAAGGTAAACCCCCCCCCCCCCCCCCCCCCCCCCCCCCCATCAATCTAGCTCTAGATCTATAAGGCTCAATATTCTCCTCATCACTCGAGCTCTCAGTCTGTATGACTTAAACTGGAAACATATTCTTGTTTGAAATTCTGACTCCTTGGAGACTGAATCAACTAAAGCATCAATCACCTGTTGGACTGAAAAGCCTAGACCTACTTTGCTTTCCCGTTGAAGTGCTGCTTGGTTCATCAGCCGCTTCACTGTGAATTTTCAGAAATGTTTTCACGTTAAACTACACAATCTAAACACATGGGGGCATCCAATGGCAATGACTAACCATGAGGTTTGACCATGATTGATTGGTTATTTTTAGTTTGTGACAAATTTTTCTTGTAGTATGCAAAGTACCGAAAATTAGGTACATCAGTTTAGCGGCAGATTAGAAAATTACAAGAAAAGCGGTACAGTTGTCATGTAGGTTAACATGCACATTGAATCTGGTGGCAAGTCCCCAACCTTATTAGCAGTTCAACCCCTGTACTGTATGTGGTTCAATGATCTTATGTTGTTTCTTGTTCTTTTGCTTTAATACATTATATGAATAAAAATGTTTATATTGCTCACATGCTGGATTTTTGTTAAATACAAATTCCACTTCATAAACGGACTCTTGCATAGACCTCTGGGTAAAATTCTTTTGTGAAACAGCAGTATATATCATAGAGAATAAAACCAGTGATTCATTTAATTTCATCATCACTGATGGCATTGTTTCATTTATTTAACAAGTTCTCTTCCCAGTTTTATATTTTTTATGAGGGCTATTCCAAAATCAGCCTCCACAAATAATTTAATCAGATTGGAAATATCTTCTTTTTGTTCACCAGCTGTAAACTCCAGCAGAAAGTTATGGGTGTTCACCTCTGGACTTTAGTCTTGTTCTTACTTCTAGAACCTGAGTTTTGCATGCACATCTGTTCAACAGATCTGGCTTATTTGTATGCAGGCTCTTGGTTCCTTGTCTCTCAGGAAGATTGTACTCCGACTTTGAAGAATGTTCCATTTAGTGGACTCCTATGACATTTTTTCTTGGGGAGGCAGTGAGTCTATTCTTTCTTTTCCCACAGTGGGTCCCCAGAACCCACACGGGGAGACAATAACATGTAACGACCCAAAAGAAAAATATTACATGCATCAATGTAGTACTTTTCCACATAGTCACTACCTAAATTCAGACACTTGTCGAACTATGGCACAAGTTTTTGTAACCTCTTGTAAAGGAATGGCGCCGCCAGGGTAATTAGCCAGTTGTTGACTCCTTCCATGAGCTCCTTGGCAGTGTTGAAGTACTGGGTAGCTAACCAGACTCTCTTGCAGAAAAGGTGATAATAGCTTGGTGCCAAGTCTAGGCTGTAATGAGGTGATGAATCCCACTGAAACTGCTCAAAATGTTTTTACCGCACACACAAAACATAAAATAAACCACACAACAAATTTCATAACTGGGGGTAAAGGCAATAAGTGTCCATGTTTATATATTGCACGATTCGTGAACCACTGAACAAATGTGACTGTAGATTGATGTGTAAAAAGCTAAAAGACTACTGAATGATGCAGGCAATGAGCGGTGTTGCTAAGGCCAACTGTTTATTTGTACTAGCCAGTCGGAGTTGATTTTAGAAATAGCTCTCGCAAGTTAGTAATTTTTCTCACCCATTTTCTTTAGTTTTCTACCATGTTTCCTTGAAAATCAAGCCTATCTAAATAAATAAGTCCTGCCACCATTTTCAGAATGCCCTTAACATTTTGCTGTGTAAGTCCTACTCCAAAAAAAAAGCTATATTTAAGATCCTCAGCTTGAATGAGAGACTTTTTAATCAGTCGGAGTACAGAGGCACACTTGAGAATGAATGGATCTGGTTTACAACTCAAGATATATCACTCGCAAGAAATTCAGGCAATATTCAGGATCTGGAGAGTTATGCAGGAGATGACGACTTGACTGTATTTCAGTAAATGTAGAATTTTTTACATGAATAAATGTAGAAAAAAACACCTCCCAAAAATAAGGATTTTGCATTTTTTTAAAGCCAAAAAATGAATATAAGACATTGTTTTATTTTTGAGGTAACACAACAGTTTCATTCTTATGTTTTGTAGTCAGCTAGGTAGGAAAATGTCTGTTGCAAGAGGTCACTAAGAATGTCGGCTACCACATGCAGTAGATCCCAGATGTAGTAGCCAGCCAATCACAGGTCTAGACAGAGCTTGTGAGTTGTTTAACTCTTTGAGTCCCAGAGTGGTTAGCATCACAGGCCCAAGGGGTAGTCAAGAGATGCGTAAAAACGGCACATCATGAGTTCATTGGGCTTTTAGACAGTAACCTATGAACGTATGATGCGTTCCTTGCGACTCAGAGTTAAAAGCCGATGCTGCATGGGAAGATAAAATGACAAACCAAAGTTCAAACATCTGTCTATCGGGACTCCTACTATGCGGCTGCTTAGGTTCAAATGTTCATCCAGTGTGCTACTGTATAACAGCAAAGGTTCAGATATTCCGAGCTCAAAGATCCAACTTGTGTGTCACAGAAAGTTCAAATGTACGATACCAATCGCCACACTCTTGAGTGTGTGATGACCATACAGACTTGTGTGATACATGCATTGGGGGGGGGGGGGGGGGAGCAACCAATGAGTAGAAGGTTCAGTATACAGATGTAAGGTTAGGTAGTCATGTGCAGGATGTGACGATGTCTTAGGTGAGCCCACTTTATCAGTACTGAATTTATGGAAGCCTCCTTTAAAACAGGGGAGCGCATTCTCTACCCCTGCCTTCCTTTGAGGGTTGACCAAGCTGCACATGGCTGGTCTGGGTGGGTCTTTTGTGGACAGGTCCTGTGGATCAGGAGAGGATGCAGTCACCACACATATGAGGCTAAAATTGTCAAATGAAAAACAACCAAGAGCTAACCCAGATAACACATGCCTGAACTTTGACATGTCAGCCGAAAGACACAACTATGCTGTAAACAGGCACAATACCTTTATGTCTCTTGAATGAACGATGAAGAATAAGACATTGAAAACTGGGTGAAAGCATTTGAAAAACAGATTAAAGCACTTGAGTGCATCAATTCAGTAGAAGATAGTAAGAACTTCAGACTCCTTACATGGAGGTTTGATCAGTCAAGAGTTCACAACAAAACATAGGTGATGTGTATAGAATCTAACTAGTCATAATCTTGTTGGAGTCCGATCTTATGGACAAGAAAAAACACCAGAAGTGTTGTTAGCCGATACCAGTTTTAGAAAAGAAGCAACAGTAAGAACAGGTATGCAGAGGTACTGAATCACACTTGGTGGTGCAGCACCAGGGCTAAGGCTCATACGGGTCAAAACTTGACAACACTTCTCTGCAGACATCTTAGTTGTTTTTATCAGTCCAGCAACGGCGCATGAGCTTTCTTGGCTGTCAGTTTTGCAACCTTCACTGCCCTCAGCAGGATGCCAGACTAAGGCCTGGCCAACGTCGATAGGATTGATGTTTGCTTGGAGGTCAAATGTATCTGCCTAAATTGCAAAGAAGCAACGGTGCACAAGCTAGATTTGTAAAACAGATATGCATCCAAAAGTGGGCAAACCAAAACTTTTTGCTGGAGGTAACTGCCAGTGAATGTGAAGATCACAATCATAGGCAAGTTACATCACATTGTTTTGTCAAACTTATAGCTTAGAGCATTCAGTTTCATTAAGCACTTTTTTTCCTGTTTGCATTTCCTAGCAACTGTCCTTAGTCTACCTGCCTGTCAGGCAATGGGTTTGTCTCTCTCTCTCTATGTCATAGCTTTAGGGGGTCATTGGAACTTACCAGCCCCTCATCCACATCAAGGTACAGATGCATCTGAGAAGGCACCATTTTGGTTTATAAAAGTCAAGATGCAAACTTACAAAAACTGCACTGATATGTAAATGCAAATTTGATGTATGGAAGTATGTCACGGATGGTGTAAACTTACAGAATTTACATGAGACTGGAGAGCACCAGGGACAGATGAAGAAATGTTGAGAGAGAGAACGCTGAATACCTGTAGCAGAAAGCAGACATTTCACATTCTTTGATATTAGAAGGGGTAGGCCACAAAATGTCAAGTAGAATGGAAGAGGGAGTGAGACAAAGACTGAAAGATGATGCTAGACCAGGGTTATTAACCGGTGGCCAGTGAATAGCCAATGGATCATTGTCAGTTGTATTGTATCGGTGATCTTTCTGTGCTAGGGCTCGCGTCCTTGGCCCGCGACCATCCATTTTTAAACGTTTTGGCCCTTGAGTAAACTTGGTTGAATAGCCCTGTGCTAGACTGACGTTTGTCACGGGTAGTGAGCATACTTTAAATCTTTTTTCCAGGCTATGCCAGTGTAGTGGGAAATGAACAGGCAGACAGATTGGCTGTATCTGTGGTGAACTGATACATGACAAGGCAGATGTGGTCAAGGCCCTTTGGAAACAAGCAACAGAATCAGTAGAGAAACAACATTATTATGGCCTAGAGAGAATGAGGCACCAGGTCTTCCTGGCTCACTACACTCAGAGGAAAGGCAAGACGAACATATAACCAGATTGTGACCGGTACCATCAGTATTGGAACTCTGCGCTGGCTGCTGAAAATTGAGGACAGAGCACACATGGGAATTCCCAGAGTGCTGTGATGTCAATTCTAGACTTAACTCTAAGACTTGACGTTGAGAAGAATCTATAGGGGAAATGGGCATCAACACATGACAGAATAACATGAACTGGACCCACTTGCCCTGGACTACAAATAATTTATAAAGGCTGGGTTTTTTTTTCGCGTTTACCGGCTAACTCTGGCGGAAAGTTCTGGGTGTTCATCCACCTCTGAACTTTAGACTTGTTCCAGAACCTGATGCACACATCAGTTTTACAGATCTGACTTATTTGCATGCACTCATGGTTCTTTGCCTGTCAGGCAGATACACCCCGATTTCAAAGGAAATGCCAAGTTAGTTGACTCTTATGACATGCTTGTTGGGGAAGCAGTGAGTCAATTCTTGTTTTCCCCCGAACCCACACAGGGAAAGGCTGGGTTCTAAGAAGAGCTAGTTAGGGTCCACTAACATGAATCAGGGAAAATATCTTCAAGTGCATTATTTTTCAGATTATCCACAGCTAAATTTGACCTGGCAGATTTGAGGTTTAAATGGGCCAGACAATGATCAGTTCACATGGACACCAATGGAAACTGGCATGATCCTGATGTTTGTACACTGGCTGACAAATCACATTTAATATTTGGTCATTGAGACGGCCTGTGGGTGGTGATGCTACTTTACTATGTAAAGTAAGGGTGCCTCATCTGTATAATGTGACACACTGAGGCGCGTGCAGAAAATTTCTTCCACAGTTGTCTTGTGATCTCCTTATATAAATGAAAAAAGCATTTCTCCCCTGTGGGTCAACCTCTGGGTGTAGAATCTTTTAAATTACCAGCTGTCACATCCATCTTAGGCCATTTTGTCTGGTGACCAAATGACTTGTCTTAGTGGGCAGTCTTGTCTGAACTTGTCTCATGGTTTTCTTTTAACCATGCATTGAACTCGAAGCTTGAAAGAAATAAAACTATCATCCTGCTACTTCTAGTTGATGCTTGGACAAGCCGTCGAGTGCTGATCGCAGGCCTTGTTTTGTGATAGAGGTAGACCAGAAATCCAGTCAATATTTTTGGACAAGAAGGAATGTGCTCAAGAACTTGGTAAACAACTGGCAAGATGGAAGGAAAGAGAGTAAGAGGATGGCAAAGAGTTAATACCTGGATAGCTTGGCCAAATGGATGGGGCAAGACAAAAACATTTAACTGATTTGTGATCGTGAGATGAGACATGACAGCCTAGACCTACTGGCATGGCTTGATGGAAAGACCAGACACCATTTGCTTTTTGTGCTTATATTTACCAAGGGAACCTGTGATATGACGATTGTATATATGCTCTTCAGTTGTAATAAACATGGTTGTAGGTTTGTGCGTACTGCCATGTTGTTAATCCCATCCAGAAATATTAGATTTTGTGATTTTCAGTGAAGGCCATAATGCTAGAAATTGATAATGTTGCCGTCACTAATGTTTTAACATTTTATTCATCATTATGCGAATAATTGTTTCTCCTATTTGAGAAAAGGTTTATGTACAAAATACATAGAGCACTGAATTGAAAGATTAAACATAATTTTGTACTGGTAAGACTGGTTTGTTATTTATTATTATAATGTGGGAGATGGTGTTTACTGAAATCTCCACATAGGGGGTTTCATTCTGGAGAACAAATACACCCCCCATCTCCCAATTAGGGATGCTTCTTTCAAAGTTGGAGTGCCTCTGCGGAAGAGACACGGAACCAAATCTGCATCCAAATAAGCCAGATTTTTAAAACGGATGCACAAGCAAAACTGTATCAAGACCAAAGTACAGGATTGGATAAACAACCAAAACTCTCAAGAGTGTTTACGACTACTATGTTATAGAATTAAGAACTTCAGTCGTTTTGCAGAATATGGTGGTTACACTTCTCTTACTATCCATTCTGTCCAGAACTTGTAACTCAGCTGATAGTGTGATGACAAGCTTGCACTGTTCACATAAAGGACCCTTGACAATGGTCCTGGCACACCTCTAGTGCACCATTTGCTCAAGAACGTTCCAGGTCTGTATCAACCTGGCCCACTCCTAGTGCGCCATTTGCTCAAGAACATTCCAGATCTGTATCAGCCTGGCCCACCTCTAGTGCACCATTTGCTTAAGAACATTACAGGTCTGTATCAGCCTTGCCCACTCCTAGTGCACCATTTGCTCAAGAACGTTCCAGGTCTGTATCAACCTGGCCCACTCCTAGTGCACCATTTGCTTAAGAACATTACAGGTCTGTATCAGCCTTGCCCACTCCTAGTGCACCATTTGCTCAAGAACGTTCCAGGTCTGTATCAACCTGGCCCACTCCTAGTGCACCATTTGCTTAAGAACATTACAGGTCTGTATCAGCCTTGCCCACTCCTAGTGCACCATTTGCTAAAGAACGTTCCAGGTCTGTATCAGCCTGGCCCACCTCTAGTGCACCATTTGCTCAAGAACGTTCCAGGTCTGTATCAACCTGGCCCACCTCTAGTGCACCATTTGCTCAAAAACGTTCCAGATCTGTATCAGCCTGGCACATCTCTAGTGCACCATTTGCTCAAAAACGTTCCAGATCTGTATTAGCCTGGCACATCTCTAGTGCACCATTTGCTCAAAAACGTTCCAGGTCTGTATCAGCCTGGCACATCTCTAGTGCACCATTTGCTCAAAAACGTTCCAGGTCTGTATCAGCCTGGCCCACCTCTAGTGCACCATTTGCTCAAAAACGTTACAGTTACAGGTCTGTATCAGCCTAATGTGGTGGTCTGGAGAGTCGTTTCTGGAAGATGAGGCTGGTTTCCACAAAGATGGATTCAAGATGGCTATGTAAGCACATAAGGCTTTTTAAAAAAAAAGGCCCTTTACTTGCTCAGGTTTAGACATTATTTTAGAGCATATAAAGGTAATGTTCTGGGAAATAAAGGCTGCTGACATGACATTGACAGCATCACTCACGACAGGTTGATTGTCTAAATTATATCGTACACCCCATGTGGCACTGGCATAAAATAACCCTTTAGAAAATGTTTGGAGAAGCAGTGTGGTAGCTGACCCCCAAGATGAGATAATTTACCCCTTGATGACATGGCAGGAGGAATGGTAAATACTGCGTTAAATAGTCATTACGTCTGGAGTATCATCATCAATTTCCAAATCCTGAATTCCAGATTGAATTTATGGCGCCTCCATTAGACGTAGAGCCACTGGCACAAGGCTAATTATTCAAAGACAGAGGCAGGTTTCCACAAAGATGGATACAAGATACCCAAGATGCATTTACTATGAAAGCACATAAAACTTACCAAAAAAGAGAGAGAGAGACTTTTAGGAACATTGTGATGTTCTGCAAAGACAGGCTAATGACCAGGTCTCTGTACTCATACAATCTGATTGGATGGGTGATCATCAGCTCTTGATGGATGTGTCAACAACATTCCGGCTGACGTTATTCCCTCTGACATTTCATAGCACCAGTTTTTGGCGGGGCCCATCCTCAGCAATCCAAATATGATTTCAAGACTCGTACCAGCTACTTCTCCCATCACATATGGTTTAGCTCATAATTTTACAGGCAAATCCTTGGGTGATTTGGTCAATATTACTTCGGCCCCCATTTCTTTTCAAGACATTTCCTAGTTCTTATTTTAGACTGGGCTGGCCTAAAAAAAATCTGCACTGGTGAGAGTTTAACCATCTGTCTGGCAAGCTACCATGAAAGTGAAATTAATTCTAACAAAAAAAGTATGTTAACTTTTTGAGACCCAAGGAGCGCATCATACATTCATAGGTTCCTATCTAGAAGCCCAGTGAACGCAAGATGCATTGATTTTACGACTCTATTTACTACCCCCTGGGCCTGTGATGCTAATCCCCCTGGTACGCTAAAGAGTTAAACTAGTGAAAATCTTAAGTCCTCAACCATGTCACAGTAACAATAGTGTATGTTATAATAAGCTGGTGCCTTTTGTATTTGTCCAGTCGCAAACAAGACATAGAAGACCAGTCCCACACAAGACATAAAAGACCAGTCGCGCACAAGACATAGAAGACCAGTCACACACAAGACAGATGACCAGTCGCACACAAGACAGAAGACCAGTCCCACACAAGACAGAAGACCAATTTAAGTTAAAAAAACAATGCAAACTCGTTTGGTAATAATTTATTGAAATGTCTAGAACATGATCATCTGCCCCTGTAAATAAAAGAAAGAAACAAATTATTACACACTATAGAAAAAAAAAAATTGTATAAGTTGTATAAAGCCACTAAAAAATCTGAATTTATGAGGTAAATTTATAATGTATAAATACAATGCATAAACGATGCCGTTTTATAATGTATAAATACAATGCATAAACGATGCCGTGCCATTTAGACCTGAACTGATCACTGACTCAACTTCTAGCCTACAATTGTAACAAAGCAGTTCATGCCGCCCTCCACACAACCATGATTCTTAAGATGAATGTCACAGGTAGGGTGGTTCCTGTTTATGTTCCTACTTTGAGATTATCACAATCTGTAGCAGGGCCTTTGTTGATTTACATCATGTGCCCATCTTTCTACCGGCTGGCCCCTGCCTCTGTTTCCTGATCCCATGCCTTATAATTCTTTTTTCCCAATCTATCTATATTTCAGTTTCTATGACAAGATGCTGTTTACTAGCTAATCTTCCTTGAAGTTCAGATCCTTTAGGATGTCAGTAATTTTTTGCTTCTTTGCCACCGGTATTTTATGAGAATCTTTCTATAGCATATCACCTCAACAGCCTATTTCTTACTTTTTTAAGAGCTAAGATCATGCCATACAAATCTACTTATGCTTAATATCTTCTTCAGCAAGCTGAGCCCCTGAGGCAGATCCCCCGCCTCCTGCTCCCCCACCCATTTATCTGTTATTTGTCTATTTCCCCATTTGATGACTTAGTGTTTGTATGTCTGCCTAAATATTATCTCTCCACCGCCTGCCACCTTGGCATGCCTTATAGACTACACCTAGGCTATTCCACTAAGTTTACATGATGGCCAAATGTTGGAAAATGGGGATTGTCACAGGTCAGAGCTCCAGCATAGAAAGACCATCAATACAATAAGCATGCGAAATGTGGGCAACTTACTAGGCCTACGCTGACCAGATTTGGCACGCAAGCCTGGCAGCTGAATGGCAGGCTACAAGGCAAAAGGCCACCAAAAAATACGGATGAAAGCAGTAAAAGAAATACAGAAATGCAAAATGACGTTAACGTTAGTCAAAGATAGGAAACTACATATACTCTTCTCTCTGTGAAGCTTCAAGGCATTAGTAGTAGGACAAAAGAAAAAACATTTGAGACTTGCTGGGCAGTGCTGCTTTTGCACAAATCTCTTGGAAAGAGAATTAAAACTAATGTTAAGTGAGCTGCCTTGTGAACAACCACATTCATGGACATTAATATTCTGTGATGCAGCACTTTCACCACTCATCACAACATAAAGACATTGTAATACCAATAAGCAGAACCCCATGAGTTTCTGGGGCCCCTTTAAATGTAGGAAAAAGACCCACTGTCTCCCTAACATATGTTGTAAGAGTCAACTAATTGGGATTTTTCTTTAAGGCGGATTGCATCTGCCTGACAGGCCAGGAACCAACAGGCTGCATTCAAATGAGCCAAGATCATAAAACAGATGCACAGGCAAAGTTCAGAAACACAACTAAAGCACAGAAGTGGTCAAACAACCAGAATTTGGCACCAGCCGGTCAACATTCAGAAGAAGAATAAGCAGAAGTAATGCAGGATGTGTCTGCACACACCACGTACCTTTCTCTTCTTGTCACCACCCAACTCAAAGTGTTTACAACGTTTAATGGGCAATTGTTTCCTGTATTTGCATTCTGTGCACTCCATGCGTAAGACAATTTTACGTGTTGTCTTTGCCTGAAATCAAAAGCAGTCACAAGTCAATAGGCAACTGTAATTTCTCCAATAATGCAGTATTTAAACTTTTAACTGCACACAATCAAGTAGCTGTTACAATCCAACAGAAGGTTAATATTTCTATTTGTCTTGATTCACTACACTTTATTAATTTTTGTGTGTGACATTAAAATTCTTTTTGGTGACTGAATGATTTGTCATTTTGTCTTCTTCTGCCTTCTATCACTCAGATGAGCAACCAACTCATGCCACGTCTTTCTAACCTTTACTACTGCATTTAGCTAGCCCCATGGCCTTTCCATCCTTTAAACTTCACTCTCTAGATCCCGCCTCCGTGTGTTTTCTGGTCTGCCTTTATTTGTATGTCTTTGTGGGTACCAGTGCAAAGACATTCTAGTTATACTGAACATTTTCTGTCATTTGGTGCCGCATAATTACTATTGCATTTACATACATTTCTCCTAACACTATCTCCAGAAAACAATACGACATTAAAACTCAGACGAATCCATGCACTAACTCAACCCAGTGCGAATTCCTTATGTTACGTAAATTGTAAACAGTCTTCTGACATTATCAATAGTCAATAAACATGCCTATAAATAGCATGAGAGTCAGGTAGTCCACTGTGACATTAGCAGGGAGAATCTTGGCAGAGAGGGTGTACAAAAACTGGCCATCAGAACTATAAGTACCCATACTCTGCACCAACTAAAGGAAATAGACCCCTTGGGGGATTGTCCAAAGTGGTATGTAATGTCAACTATTTCTTTTTACTGTTGTCTGTAGTAATGCTAATGGGAATATATGAGGATTCACATTACCTTCTTTCTAAACACAGGCTTGGACTGACCACCATAACCACTCTGTTTCCGGTCGTAACGTCTTTTACCTATAGTGTCAAAAGAAAATGAATCATTCATAACTGACAAACTTTAACGCAGGTAACTGAGAGACAGACAGACACACACACAAAGAAAGAATAAAAATAAATTTGTTCAAAACAAAAAATCTTTTGCAAATATACAACTAGCAAAAATAGGAATAGCTCAACCAAAGGCAGCATTTTACAAAATAAAGAATATTTAATGCAATCTTTCTCTGTTAACTGAGACGAGAAAGAATTGTTAAAAGCTATATAAATCCTACATTGATATACCGGAGTGAATCATGGACAGTGAATTAGTGAAGACATATTTGAAAGGTGCAGATAAGATGTGTGATTTTAGAGAGATATGATGAGAATACCTTGGACAGATAAAAAGAGTAATGAAGATATCTTGAAAGAAACTGGCTCATGAAGAGAACTGATTGCCCACATCAGAAAGAGATAATTTACATTCTTTAGTCATGTGGTGAGAAACAGAAAACAAGTACATTGTGACAGTTGGAAAGTTGGAGGGGAGGGGAGGCAGACCAAGAGAACAGATGCTGGATAGTTTGACATCATGTCATGGAAGATCAGTGTCAGAGTTCATTGAAAGTACAAGAGACGGAAGGTTGTGGACAGACATGACTACTAATACCACGCGGTATTGACTTTAAAAACTGGTGCTGGCTGCATTCGAAGATGTCCAAACCATTTCACATTTGAGCCATTATTTATTAAAAAGAGTAATCCTCAGATCTGTCTGATAGTAGTATCTCATCTCACTATCTTTCGGATGGTTAAAGTCCAGATGTTGAATTTCTTAACAGGCAGCTTTTTTCAGTTACCTCACTTTTATTGCTGACATGAGTTTTTGAGTGTTCAAACAACTTGTGCATAATTTTTGGTACTTTGCGGCTTTCAAGATGATAGTGTCGTATTGTGCTATAGGGAGGGGGTGGGGATTACATCCCACAGCGAGTGTGACTAGCAAGAACCACCCATGTTAAGGAAGTTTTCTACAATAAGAAGTGTGACTATGACAAGCAAGACCTACCCACGTTAAGGAAGCTTTCTACAATAAGAAGTGTGACTATGACAAGCAAGACCCACCCACGTTAAGGAAGCTTTCTACAATAAGAAGTGTGACTATGACAAGCAAGACCCACCCACGTTAAGGAAGCTTTCTACAATAAGAAGTGTGACTATGACAAGCAAGACCCACCCACGTTAAGGAAGCTTTCTACAATAAGAAGTGTGACTATGACAAGCAAGAGTCACTCACGTTAAGGAAGTTTTCTACAATAAGAAGTGTGACTATGACAAGCAAGAGTCACTCACGTTAAGGAAGCTTTCTACAATAAGAAGTGACTATGACAAGCAAGACCTACCCACGTTAAGGAAGCTTTCTACAATAAGAAGTGACTATGACAAGCAAGACCCATCCACGTTAAGGAAGCTTTCTACAATAAGAAGTGTGCCTATGACAGGCAAGACCTACCCACGTTAAGGAAGCTTTCTACAATAAGAAGTGTGACTGACAAGCAAGACCTACCCACGTTAAGGAAGCTTTCTACAATAAGAAGTGTGACTGACAAGCAAGACCTACCCATGTTAAGGAAGCTTTCTACAAAAAGAAGTGTGACTATGACAAGCAAGACCTACCCACGTTGAGGAAGCTTTCTACAAAAAGAAGTGTGACTATGACAAGCAAGACCTACCCACGTTAAGGAAGTTTTCTACAATAAGAAGTGTGACTGACAAGCAAGACCCACCCACGTTAAGGAAGCTTTCTACAATAAGAAGTGTGACTGACAAGCAAGACCTACCCACGTTAAGGAAGCTTTCTACAATAAGAAGTGTGACTGACAAGCAAGACCTACCCACGTTAAGGAAGCTTTCTACAATAAGAAGTGTGACTGACAAGCAAGACCTACCCATGTTAAGGAAGCTTTCTACAAAAAAGAAGTGTGACTATGACAAGCAAGACCTACCCACGTTAAGGAAGCTTTCTACAATAAGAAGTGTGACTATGACAAGCAAGACCTACCCACGTTAAGGAAGCTTTCTACAATAAGAAGTGTGACTATGACTAGCAAGACCCACCCACGTTAAGGAAGTTTTCTACAATAAGAAGTGTGACTATGACAAGCAAGAGTCACTCACGTTAAGGAAGCTTTCTACAATAAGAAGTGTGACTGACAAGCAAGACCCACCCACGTTAAGGAAGTTTACAATAAGAAGTGTGACTATGACTAGCAAGACCCACAAAGGTTAAAAAGTCTTCTAAAATTAGTAGAGGCCGGCCTCAACATCAACCCATCTGTTAATTCACTGTATTCCCCTGTGGTTTCTGGGGTCCCATTATGGTAGAAACAAGAATAGACTCACTGCATTCTCAACAAGCATGTCCTAAGAGTAGACTAAGTGGAAGTTCCACCTATAGTCGGTGTGCATCTGCCTTAGAAGCAAAGAACCAACGGTCTGCATACAAATATTTAATAAGAAATGTAAAATGGATGTACACGCAACACTCAGGTTCTGGAACTAGTCCAGAGGTGGATGAACGTGAATGTGAAGAATAATAATTCACCGTAGAGGATGTCATTAGGAACTCTACTATTCTCCATTCTCCAAGTGTGACCCAGCCACCTGAGCCTTCAGAGATTTAGCACTGAGAAAATTGTTGCCCACCATGCGTGTATGTGAAATAGACACTGCAGAAGAACAGCATCAAGCATATGTCTACAGTATACATACATACCTTGCGCATACAGTGAGGCTTTGCCAGCCTTGTACTGTGTCACTTTGTGCACTGTGTGTTTCTTGCATTTTTTGCCTTTGCAAAATGTCCGCCGCTGTTTAGGAACATTCACCTGTAATATATTTGTTATCATACTGTTATTCATATGTTATCATTTGTTACTGTACTGTGCTGACTGGTGTCAACAATGCCCCCATTCCCAGTACATAGTCACCAAATTGGAGAATGTCTAGTGCTAATCATTCCCAGTACTACGGTACTTAGTCACCAAATTGGAGAATGTCTTGTGCTAATTATTCCCAGTACTACGGTACTTAGTCACCAAATTGGAGAATGTCTTGTGCTAATCATTCCCAGTACTACGGTACTTAGTCACCAAATTGGAGAATGTCTTGTGCTAATCATTCCCAGTACTACAGTACCTAGTCACCAAATTGGAGAATGTCTAGGGCTAATCAGTTGGTGTTCAACATGATCACAGTTGATTTCCCTACTAAACACATGTAAAAAAAAGGGGCACAGAGAGCTAGAGGGAAAACCCGTCTACTGATATACTATAAATTTATGAAGCGCATCAAAAGGCCCATAAACTACACTTTATCTCGACACTGCAAGGTATATAAGAGGAACGAGATGAGGTGACCATATTTTCATAGAAATATGTAATAAAAAATATAGAACATGAACACTATGAACTATGATTTGTTTTATTATATTATTTCATTTGAAAAAAATTTCTAAGTCTTCGCTAGTGCCGTTTAAAAGCATCCTGTCTGTTATGCGGATGATTGGTGTAGTGTACGATTCTCAGCGGGCGATTTTTGTGTGTGCGTGCTTCTTAAATTAAAAGGTGGTTTGCACGTGGTGTTGGGTTTACAACTAGGCTGCGTATCTGTGCCTTTCGTTGGTCTTGTGTTAAACAGCTAGGTTGTGACTGGCCTCAATTATTATTTCACAGCATTATTGGTACGTATTGTTCCATATTTTGTTGTTCGTGTTCCATATTTTGTATAACCTCTTTAGCCCCTTGAGGCTCTAAAAGGGATGTTTGGGACCGGTATTCGGAAGAATAGGGCACTCTTCCGAATACCGGCCCCATATTATTTACTGTCCAAAACATTCCTGTTATTCGGAAGAGTGCCCATCCATTTTGCTTATCTGGTTTATTTCTATGCAGTTTTGATTCCTTATGTATCAGGCAGACAAACTTAAGAAAATACCCTCTATTTAGTCAACATTTACAACATGCTTGCTAAAGAGGCAGTGGGTCTCTCCCCCCCCCCCTTCTCTCTCTCTCTCACACAATGGGGATCCAGAAACCACAAGGTAGAAAGGGTGTGAGGGTGTGTGTGTGTGTGTGTCAGAAATAGATAATACTTAGTATCACTGACATGTAGTAGTAATCGTAATAGTATTTTTTAACAGTTTTTAGTTTATGTTTGGTCTGATATCCTATAAAAAATATATAAGATGCCACTTGGCTACGATCCAGAGGGTAAAAAAACATCTAAATGCATTATCTGTTAGTAAAGAGAAAGTAGAAAGATGGCAGTCGCCCAGTAACAGTAGTAGTAGTAGTTTAAGTAGTATTCTTTTCATATTTCACATTGTCCTAACTCTAACCCGCCCTAACCTCAAACAATATCAGATATGAAAGAATATTGTTATTATCTAAACTTACACAAACAATGCATGATGTCCCGTGGAGTTGACTTATAGTAATGTTAACTTAACCCTCTTACTTAGCACGGACGGGCCGATTATCGGCCGGCGGATGTCTTGCCAAAAACACGGAACGGCCGATGATCGGCCCGATCGTGTTTCGCCTCGAACCGCTAAGAAATCTCCTACTTTGAAACACTGAAAGTGATTCATTTATATTAACTGCGGTATCAGCTTTACACATGGCGACTTTCGAGTGTTTGGTATCGAAGTGAAAATTGTTGTTGAATTTTTTAGATAGTGACCTGAACCGCTAAAAGCATGTCTGACTCGTATGTTTCTGCCCCTAAACTTGATGTTGATAAAACATTTGAATCAAGTGTTGACACTAATTCTGTTGCTACTGATGCAGGATTTAGTGTTTGTAGTTATAGTGGGAATCAGATGGCGACGCTGTTGTGTTCAGACCACAGCCCAACCATGGCTCAGGGTATATCCACCCGAAGGTGTTGACACTCCGACACATCCATTTATAGTGCTGACTGATGGTGAAAAACACATGTCACCTAAAGATATTATTGCTGTTTCACATATATATACCTGTTTTTGACTATTGAATTGCTTACAACATTTGTAAAAAGGCCAAAGATCAATAAAAAGATTTCAAATAAAAAAAATTTTTGTTTTTAGTTTTATGTTTCAAGCATTGAAGTTGAAAATTCAAATTCATATTTTCTATTTTTAGATATGCAAATGAGATAATTTGCATATGCATCAATTAATTTTAACGATATTGTGAAAATCACGAACTTCAATCTATATCCTTCAAATAGATATATTATTTCATAGGGGTCAGAATAACAGAAATCTGTCAAAAAAATTAAATAAAGTAATAACCAAATTCACTGAAAAAATGCTCCGTGTTTTTGGCTAGACCTTTGAAAAACTTCCCGTGCTAAAAGGGTTAATAGATTAAGTCCCTAGGGTGGCCGCAAGAAGAAACATTTTATAGAGTAGTAGATAAGAAAACAGTACAGAGCCAGTGTATCGCATTCGAATCTATGCAACCTATTTTATTTATAACTAATTTAAAACAAAATTACGGCAGAAAATGAAACAAATTAAACCCCCAAAAAAAATTATTATGAATGAATTATGCTTAGGGAGAAAGTTTTGAAAATTGACAACAGAGCCGAGGGCGCCGAGGCAAAGAAAGAAGAAAGGTCTCCGAAAGAATTTAAGATTTATGTGACACTATGAAAAACTGGAAACAAATATAAACAATGCCATCTTTATGTAGGACAGCAGATAAACTGAAAGACCAGACAGAGAAATGTGCCGAAAACGTAGGATCTTTATTGTCAACCCTTACACTAATAATACCTAACCAGGGTATTGATTATGTACGGTGATGTTTCAATAAAGTTCTCACTTTACTGGATTCCTATAAATTAAAAATACAGTTTTTGCAACCGACATATTATACGTAATAATTGAAACAAATATCAACACCGATGAAAAGTTTCATTATGGAGAGGATTTTAAAAGATTGTATAAATACGGCACTCACCATCTTGAAGTTTACATAGGAAAAGGAAGTAGAACGCCAAATTGGCACTTGCGCATGCCCAGATAACATCCAAAAGGATCGTCATAATCAGTCCCGACTGCATTTGGGGTTCAGATCAACGGCCAGGCCGTCCATTGCCTCGCCGGTAGACAACTTCGTCGCTGGTCGGAACAGTATTTGGGTCTGCCTCCATTGATTGCACCAACACTACAGGAGTCCTTTTAGTGGCGTGCAGTGGGATGATATCCTGGAAGAGAGTCGTAACAGAACCGGTACTGAACTCTATAAGTAGACAACAAATCAAATGGTTTGGCCATGTCATAAGATTGGCACCAGACAGAGTACCACAGAGAGCAATGTTACACATATACAGCAGTAACAGACCCAGAGGTTGACCACGCAGAATATGGCTCGCAGAAATATAAGAGAAACGGAAAAGTACTGTGTACAAAGCGAACAGAAGGGCCCGTTCCGGAGATCTTTCCCTATCCCGACGCAGCGAGGCATTCTAAGAGTCGAGAAAAGAAAAAGAAGAAACAATGTTAAGCCATTTTAAATGGCGCACATAACCTAGTGACAATGAACCTATAGCCCCTCCCCCCCCCCCCCCTTTTTTTTTTTTTAGAGGATGCTGGTTAATTAAATGTGACAATTTTTTTTTTCGAACAAAGTAACGGACGGTATTTGGGGTTATCAAACCCCCGCCTGGTACGGACTTAGGTTACTTCGTTATCGTCGGGGCCCCTAATATAACCTTACTGTTGGACAGGCTTACTTTAATCACCGTCATCCCCTTTGTGGGATGCAATATTTTGAAGCCCCAAACTGGCTATTGCCAGGGGCCGCAATATAGCCTAACGATTGAACTCGGTTTCCGGGACCTCTCCACTTGGGATCCTCATCCGCATGGTGGCACTTTGTGTCATGGGGTGTTTATCGCTCTGTGTAATGTCCTGTTAGGGTAAAATTTACTTACAGGCTCACTGTGATCTGTATAATCCGGGATTTTTATGCTTGAGGAATTAATCATGCGGATTGCACTCTTGGATAGGGACAAACTGCAAGCATGCATTGGGGCGTCCTTACTCCTTACCTGTATACGACTGAAGGTCTGTCATGTAGATGTGCTTTCCAGACTGAGGTTTTTAGATCTTTGGATGGCAAGGTAAACCAGCAGGTAGCAGCTCGAAGGGACAAATCGATCAATAGCAAGAGTACCTCGTCATTACCCGTACATGACTGCAGGTGACACGTGGCTGGTGTAACTGCCATCGAAGGCCTAATTATAACTTCTTTGGAGTTTAAACAGGGTATCTGCCTTGTTAGTCTGTAGTCTAGATTGAAAGTTTTCAGTCTCATGGTGGTATGGTAAAGCTTTATTGAGGTGGCGGTCCAGTGGGGAGGGGAGCAAAACTATCGATCAATCTTCTTCTGTGCGTTCACCGCCAGTAAACTGGCAGAAAGTTATGGTTGTTCGTCTACTTCTGGATTTTAGTCTTATTCCAGAACCTGAGGGTTGCGTACGCACCAATTTTACAGATCGGACTTTTTTGCATGCAGACTGGTGGTTCCTTGCCTCTGTTAGACGCACTCTGACTTCCCAGGATGCCCCCCCCCTCCCTTTTTTCAGTTAATCGACTCTTCAGACATGTTTGTTTAGGGGGCAGTGTTTCCTACGAAGGGGGCCCTGAAACCCACACGGGGAATCATCATCATTCGAGCGCAGACTGTCCACACGAACGCACCTCTCGTTTACGCTTGAACGCTGTCTCTCCATTCGTAGCCCGATTCTCGATAATCAGATACTTGACACCGATTCGCTTGATATTCGGCTGAGTCAGTCTTGACTGGTTGTTTGACATTCGGCGTTGCGGGTGGAGTTTCAGTAGCCAGTTACAGCACCATTTAGTAATCGATTGTAGTAGTGGGAGTTCGTTGCCCCACTGCTACTAGTAATAGTCTCTGTGATCGAGTAGCAAGGTTTGCTTACCATCCAGACTCAGTCGCTCAGACCTTTTCCGCTGGATCTGCCTGAATCGGTACGCCATTGCACGGACATAGATCGCTAAGTTCCTACACGGCTTGATCTGTCCGGCTGGCTACTCGAGGAAAGGTATCGACCGCTTGAATTGGTTCGGTGAACGGTCGGGCTTGGTTAGCTGCCGGCAACACGATCTACACAGGTGACCAGTGTTATATTTTCCAAGGACATCACAAGAAGTCTCGGTATACTGGAACATACCGAGCCGAGGATCACCAGAGGAAGGAACAACGCCCTAGGTAAATATAAACTACTTCACTAACGCTTTAAACCGCGACTTAGGGCGTACGTTCAACCTCCAAAAAAACAATCATCAATTAATTTATAAGCAATTATGACTCGGAACACGAGGGCCAGCTCGCGGGCCAAATCGACCGAACCTGAAAAGTTCACAGAGATGCCCGCTGGGAAGGACCCGCCGATCACCACAAATAAAGAAACAATTGTAGATCCGCCGGTGCAGGAGGCCGCTCCTCCTGTTACGACATCGGTAGCCGCGCCCAGTGAGGCGGTCGCGACGCCAAGCTAAGCCGACAAAGTGTCGCGAGGAGTGGCCATTCCTCAAGAGCCACGCACCAAAGGGAGGGGCAAGGGCCTGCCAATCATCCCCGAAGCTCCTGCCCCAGCGCCAACCAGCCGAACAACTGTCAGATTGGACATTACACAAGTAGAATTTCAAGGAATGTCAATCTTTTCGGCAAAACCGGACAAGGCAAAAAAAATCCTGGACTTTCAAAGTCGGGATTAAATCATTCGCCAGAGTGATAATCCACCAAGCACTCCTGATTGTCATTTTAAATTGCACCGCGGCCACAAAAGACCTGATCGAAGGCCTTAAAGACGCAGCAGAAAAGAAAGTCTTTACTTGTGCGAACAACATCAAAGTCGCGGTAAAACTTGTTAAGGATTCGGTCGCCATTGCCGTCAAGGGCATTCACCCTAACATCGACATAGCAAAGATCACCGAAAAAATGAAAAACGAAAATCCAGATCTGGAATTCATGCAAATAGAACGGATCAAGAAAGGCAACGGGGACCCCACCTGGCTAGTAAAGATCACCATAGCAGGAACACAAATCCCCGCTTGTATCAACTTCCAAGGAAGAAAAAGATACTTTGAAAAGTTCATTCCACCCATGATTCAGTGCCGGAAATGCCAGGTCTTCGGGCACTCCCACACCAGCTGCCGGAAAGAACTTCCGGTTTGTAAGTACTGCAGCATGAACCACTGGCACCGCGACTGTGAGAAAGCCAATGCCAACAAAAACAATTACAAAGTCGGCAACCTGGAAAGAAAATGCGCCAACTGCGGAGGCAATCACAGCGCCAAATACCAGGGCTGCCCGACACTCAAAGAAACAAAAGTAGCCTGGCGGGAATCCCAGCTCACAAACATTCCCATGAAGGTAGCCAGATTCCGCCAGTCACAGAAAAAAACCGACAAGGAAATGCAATCCGACCTGAGAATTATCAGCGCGAGTTTGGCAAACCTTCAAACGGCCCAGGCAACCAATCAGAAGGCGGCGTAAGCTGCGTTCAGCCAATAGCCGACACAGCTGAAAGTAAAAAAAAAAATTGGCGACTGACAAAAGAACTAACCGCTGCTAGAAAAGCCCTTGACCAAGAAAAAGCCAAGAGCAAGAAAACCGCAGAAGAGTTCCAATCTCAAATTAATAGCCTCACCGAGACACTGGCAATCGCAAACAGAAGAATCGAAGAAACCAAAACTCACGTAGACGAGCTCACCAAACTAATCGACGTGCAAAAAAAAAAAAAAATACAGCAAACGAAATACACGAAGCTTTTAACAAATTCAGCTCGAACATAGACGACAGGATTCTTAAAATAGTTAACAGGGCGCTGGAAGCTCGGGGCTCCGAATCCCCACGCACTGAAACCGAGGGGGAGGACGCGACAACCGACACCAGCACCTTAAGCAGTAGCCTGTCCGACTGTGAAAGCCAACCAGACACCCAATAAACAAACCACAAAACCAAAAACGCAAATGTCCCAACAGACTAAAAACCAAACAATGAAAGACACCAACATCAGAATTGTTCAGTGGAACTGCAGGGGAATCAAGAACCTTCTAGGGATTATGAATCAACTAGAAGGGGACTGCTCCATCATAGCCCTGCAGGAGACACTTCTTAAACCCGCCGATCACTTCAAGCAGCAAGGTTACATCACCTACAGACACGACCGAACAAAAGACACACGAGGTGGAGGAGTGGCTATCCTCGTACCGCACACAATAAAAGTCATTTGCCATGAATGTTTTGACACCGAAAACTGTGAGGCCATAACGGTAACAATCGCCGGCATAGGCAAACAGATCAAACTTATCAACGTCTACTGCCCAGCTGGGAAACTAGAGGCAGCAGACACTGATGAAATTAAAACTAAACTTCAGCCACACTCGATAATACTAGCAGACATGAACTGCCATCATCCGGCGTGGGGCAGCCTCACAGCCAACAGTGGAGGTAACCGGCTAATGGAATTCGCTGAGGAAAACGAACTCGCCATCCTCAACGACGGTTCTTTCACCAGAATCAACCCCAACCGGAGGATGAGAGACACAGTGGTCGACGTCACCATGGTCACGACCGAACTCACGGGCTGCCAATGGGTGATATCCGAAGACAGCAACTCCGACCATCTCCCGATCTTCGTGTTCCTAAACGCACAAGCGCTCACAAACGAAGACAGTCTCCGACCCAACTTCAATTTTAGAAAGGCCAACTGGGAAGCGTTTCAGAAAGAGCTAGCCGAAACCACCATAGAACGTGACCTAGGCGAAAGCCTATCAGCCTATTCAGAAAGGCTCACGGACACTATACTGGTAGCAGCCATCAGAAACATCCCAAGTAAAAACATGCCGCCACACCTGTGCTGCCGAGCAAACAGAACGGTCAGACCTCACACAACAGTGAAAAAAACGCCTGTAGCTTGGTGGAACGAGAAGTGCACGGTGGCCACAGATGAAAGGAAAAGGACTCTGCGGAGATACAGACGCAACAAGACCAATGCGAATCTTGAAGACTACAGAATCCAGAGAAACGCGGCCAACAGAATCATTAAGAGATCAAAAGAGGCCCACTGGAAAACATTCTGTCAGAGTCTGAATCCGAGCACCCCTGTGAGCAGAGTGTGGGCCCAAATCAAGGCCATCAAAGGGAACAAAAAGTCGTCTCGAATCCCCACAATTAAGACACCGAGCTTGGCGATCACAGACAAAGAAAAGGCCGATATGTTTGGACAATTCTTTTATGAGATCAGCTCAACAGAGATGCTCAGCCCAACAGAGAGGGGGAGACGAGAACGACTTCTTGCAACTGGAGAACTTAAGCCTGAACCAGACATCACAGATTATTACCTCGACACCGACATCACAATCGACGAGGTCACCTCAGCGCTTCGGGCGAAAAAAGACACAGCAGCAGGGGCAGACATTCTGAGTTACAAACTAATCAAAATGCTCCCTAGAAAAATACTCGAAGTGCTAACGGCGCTGTTCAACGATGTCTGGACAGAAGGGACAATCCCACAACAATGGAAACACGCCACGGTCATACCAGTACCTAAGCCTCAAAGAGACACGCAGAGACTGGACTCATATAGACCTATCTCGCTGACCTCCCACCTAGGAAAACTGATGGAGACCGTGGTGACTAGAAGAATCAATTTCCATCTCGAAAAAAAAAAAAACAAGTACAGCTGCACCCAGTCCGGATTTAGGACTAACAGATCCTCGATTGACCAAGTGATCAAACTCGAGGATCACGTCAAGAGAGGTTTCTTAAAAGGAGAGAAAACAATCGCCATTTTTCTTGACCTTACCAGTGCCTTTGACACTTGCTGGAGGGAAGCCGCCATCAGGAAACTGAGTGTAGTAGGAATTGTGGGGAAAACGCTCAATTACATCAAGAGTTTCCTCCAAGACCGAACCTACTCAGTGATAGTGCGAAACGCAAAATCGGCAACCCACTCGCAAGAGAACGGCACCCCCCAAGGTTCGGTGATTTCCCCGGTGATCTTCTCCATCCTCGTGAATGACCTGGCGGAGGCCATAGGAGAAAAAAGCGTCATGTTATCACAGTACGCCGACGACTGCGCCATCTGGTGCTCCGATTCCAACCTAGGGCTAGCCAGAAATCAGCTGCAGAGGGCAACCAACAACGTTACAAGGTGGATGGAGAAGTGGGGATTTCGTATCAACCCAACCAAGACCACCCAGATGATTTTCAACTGGAAAAGAGTACGAACGTACGAAGACTTTGACACCCGCATAGAAATAGACGGTCAAAGAATACAGAGAAAGATACAAACGACATTTCTGGGAATGCTGCTCGACTCCCAAATGAGCTGGGGTCGACACATTGAACAAACTGTCGCAAGATGCAAGAGCAATAACAACCTGCTACGAATTATCAAAGGATCCGGCTGGGGTGCACACACAAAGACACTACTAAATTTCTACAAGGCATTCATCCGAAGCAAAATTGAATACGGTTCCATCGTATATGATGCTGCTTCTGATGCCAAAAAAGAGACACTAGACACTATTCAGAACCAGGCGATGGCAATCATCCTGGGGGCAGGGAAAGGAACTAGTCAAGAAGCCATGGAAGTAGCCTTGGGCGTCATACCACTAAAACTACGCAGAAAACAACTTAGACACGGCTACTGGTCCCAAGCGGCACTTGACCCACGCCACCCTGCCATCCAGGCACTGGCTGCCAACGAATACCCCTGGTCAAAGGTCAGCGTTCCAATGCAAACATTCCAGAGACCGGCCGCCTGGAAAACGGCATCCGAAATTGACACCACCACCATAACCAGCGGTAAGAAATACCACCCGACCATCCCCACCTGGGAGCTTAAGACACCGTTCACCGACGAAAGCCTCGCCCACGTGATAGACAGAAACCATGACATACTCGATGCAAGGTCGAGAGTCGAACAGTACATCCGTGACGCAGAAATTGACACTATGATTATATACACCGACGGCTCGAAAACCAGCACGGGAGAAGTCGGGGCCGGTGTTTACATACCGACCTGGAAGACCACACACGAATACCGACTCACTAACGATATGGCAGTCTGCTCAGCTGAGCTGGTAGGGATTCTGAAAGCACTGGAGCTAGCCTGCGAACGGCCCCCCATAAAACTCCTCGTCCTTTCTGACTCACTATCAGCAGTACAAGCCCTGAGGGACTTTTCGAAAGTGAGCCGGCAAGACATCAAAGAGGAAATCCTGACAATTTCCACCCGACTCAGAAGCCTGGGATGCCAAACTACCATTGGTTGGATCCCAGCACACATAGGCATTGAGGGCAATGAAGCAGCAGACAGAGCGGCGAAGAGAGGCACGGTTAGCCACAACACAGTATTCGCGGGACTGGGCAAAACTGAACTAAAAGCGATATCAAAAGCAGAATATGCAGAGAATGGTCCCAACAGTGGTCGACCAGCGACAAAGGCAGAGCTGCCTACAAACTACTCAACAAACCCAGTCTCAAGAATCAAGTGACTAAACCGACCAAAATTCCGGCCATTCGAAAACTGTGGAAGATGCGACTAGGGTGCTGGCCAGACCGATTCCGCACTCCTGTGTGCGAGGAATGCAGGGCCCCTAACTCCATGGAGCACTTCTTACTAAACTGTAAACACCACGAAATAGAGAGACAAAAGCTCGTGCTGCACTTCAGAGCCTCAAACCGACCTATGACAACTGAAAACTGCCTCAGTGTAAGCTGTGACGACAAGGTTCAGCGACTTGTGAAGCAGTTCATATCCAGAACCGGGAAAGCGATCTGAGAGCCACCCCTCATCATGATGTGACCAGATCCAGCGAGTACCAGCACCCACAACAGAGGCAACTTTACCTCTCACTCACTCTTCCGACCGCACTGTATGTCCTCTCAAAAGCATTCCTGCCCCTCTGCCTGTACCACCCACTCCTTCTCCACCACAGGCGAATCAACCAGACTAAAAAATTCAACTAACATAATTTCTCATAGTATATTTTCAGAAAGAATAATACGACCGAACCCACCAAAGGCCACCCGACGCTCCGAGGCAAACCAGCTAAAGGGCATAGCACAAGAAGGGGACCAGCACTCGTGGATTTCAGTCTGTTATGCATTTCATTTTGTAAACTCCCCGCCCCTCCCACATATGTTTCAATATTAATAAACTCATTTTCAGCTAAAAGCCGAAGAAACCCACCAAAGGCCACCCGACGCTCTGAGGCAAACCAGCTAAAAGGGCATTGCACAATAAGGGGACCAGCACTTGTGGAATTCCAGGCTACTACGCTACTCTGATAACTTCACCCGTCCCTCCCCACATATATCTAAAATGTAAATCAGTCTATTTTCAGATCTACCCAGGCAGAGCAGGCAGTGTGCAGGACTCAACCCACCAAGGACCTCTTCCTCAATCTAGCAAGCTATCTGTCTCTCTCCAACTTCAGACGTAACTATAAAATATCTTTGCACCTTCGGGCGTTCTAATTTTTTTGCAACCTTTGTTACCTCCTCTACTTATCTAACGGCTGCACACAACAACAAGATTGTGACAGTCGTCCTGTGGGAACCGTGTTTTAGGGCGCTCAGTATGCGGAACTGTTTGTTTCGTGGCGGTGTGACTTCAAACTGACTTGGTGCTAACACAGATGAACAGTGCAAAAGCTAGCGAATAGCCAATTAAACAGGAACCAGGCCCCTCAGAACCAGAACTTAGGCAACAAATGAACAAACTCAGGTGAAAGTGATCACCACAAGGAATATAAATAAAATAAGATAGCAAAGGAACCGTCCTTGAAAAAGCAGGCCATCAGGCGGCTAAAAAAGGACTAAGCTTGGAATTTTTGTTTGATTTTATACGATACGATACACACGGGGAAATCAAATTATCGAACTGCACTGGGACCATATCTTTACCCGGACCGGACTTGGGGCTACCATGTAATCGCTGGCGGGTGGCCCCGTTATAACTTTTAAACTGTTAAATGGACCTTCCGGTATTTGAGCATTGTTCATTCTCATCTTTTAGGTATTAATCCAGCAGACTACAACCCAAGAGGGGACAAGCTACCTTCTTTCCTGCACCTGGGTAACATTCCATGTGTAATCCCACGTCCGGCTGTGTATAATATCTAGAGTTGGCCGTGTGTAATCCTTACCCGCGCAGGGCTGTTGGTTACACTAAACTGGCTTGGCCGGTATAGGTGCCCAAATTATAACTTCTTTCGAGTCTGAACGGGGTATTGGGTTTTGGTTTGCCATCCTGACTGAGATTTTATAATCTAAATACCTCAAACTGGCAGATAGCAGCCTGGAAAGGGAAAAAAAGAGGGGGGGGGAAGGGGGGGGGGGGGGGGGGGAGTTATTAGTGTTTTTAGCGGAGGATTTTCAGTCTATCGACAATGAAAAACGTCATAGATCTAATTACAACCAGTGTGTTGTATGACATAACTACGCGGTCTTGCAAATCCCGCTGGTTTCTTAGCTTGAAGGGAAAAAGAGGACTGCAACCGAAGTCCCGTGAAGATGATAGTTTGGCACATTGTTAGAAAGACAAGTTTTTACAAAAACTTTAGCCGTTTTAATGTCTCAGACGAGGATTGTAAAGGAATAGATTTGTCAAAGGAGTTGCCCCAGAGATCACAATAAATAGAGAAGTAGCCAAAAGGGGAATCACCCTAAAATATCTAGGAGCTATGTTTGACACAGCACTGTTTTTCAAGGACCAGACCTATGCAGTTATTAAGAGCATACATGTTGAACTAAGAATCGTTATCACAGCAATCGGCACACTCCTATAAGTGTTCAGTCCCCATCTTCAGCAGCAAGCGAAGAATTCAAATTCCGATGGTGCCAGTAACCGTCTGATTGTATATCCGTCTTACCCTTCCCCTGAATGTTGAGCGTCGGTCAGTATTAGGAGCAAAAAGAGGCATTATTGCACTGAAGGTTGTGGCTGCTTTGGACGTCGAACAATAGAAGCAATACACAATCTGTCTAATGAACACCATAATATTGATGCCTTATTTGGGTTTAGCTAAGATCATGTGCCTCTCCCCACACATCAAGTGTATCCACCACCACTTAGAGCTCTTCTGATGTCCTCTTCCGATTTCTCCCCCATCCATATGCCAACACATGCAACTGTGAGCACCCTTCTAATTCCGATGCCGCAATGGCTGTAATCATACTTGTGAGTTCAGATGTGATGGCTGAATCCTGGGGTAAATCAGGTGTAATGATACATGGGTGTGAAGTTCAGAAGCTATCTTGCGTTCATACAGGACCTCTGTCATCCAGCTACCAGTCCAAGGATAGACTTGCATATCCACGAATACGAGCAGTACTTTGTGGTGGTTATCACCCTGACAAGACAGTGTCGTGATTTGGCGTTAGCAATAGTTGATGCAGAAGTGAAAGCATTGGTGGAGGAACACACATTACTGGAAGATGCTGCTACATATATGGATAGTTATGTGATTCGTCAGAAGCGAAGTACACGGCAAGAACTAAAGGAAACATCGCCAAAGAAGGCAGTGGAGCCTTTGCTTCTACTACCAGCAACATAGCAATGGAGGTCACAGCTGTGACACAGGCCCTAAAATGGCTAAAAATTCATTAATTCATTATTGCATGCTGTCTTAGTGACTCAGTGAGCATGCTACAAAAGATCAAGCCGGGGCATCTACGGAAACAGTGGCTCCATCTGATACAGCGTTTCGCAAAATCACCCAACTCCCCCCCCCCCCTTCTTTTCACCAGGGTACGCTGGTGTGAAAGGCAACGAGAGAGCAGACGACCTAGCTGTCATAGCGTCTATAAGGAATGAGCCATCTATGGACATGAGACATCATCAGTGCCATACAAGAAACTAAACGCTCTGAAGCTTGCAGTTTCGTGGAAAGTGATTTTTCTTTTCACTGAACAGACTGCAAACCCTTAGTGTACCAGTTGGAGCAGCGATTCAGGAAAACCACGCGGGGGCCACTCATCGTTACATCAGCCATAACAGAATGGGAGTTGTTAGCCTAAAAACACCTTGAGATTTACTCAGGAGATCGGAGCACTTGGGGTCATGTCCGATAAAGATTATCTTTAAACAAACAGTCCAGCATGTGTAGAAAGGCTTCATATCTGACTCGACTGCAATTATCCGCAAGATTAATGCCACTGCAACCGTGTTAATTCTGTTTTGGAACCCTGCGTATACATCGCAGGCGAATGTTGTCACATTAGCCCAGTCTTGGTCGGTCGCTGCCTAGCTATTTTGGTGGCAGACCCCCACCCCCCCCCCCTCTTCCAGCATCTGCAATATGTTAGCCACGATTTTTTTTCAACAGTCTTCTTAACGCAGTTTGCAAGGTTATGACCGGGTACCCGTTTAATCTGGAGTGATCGTTACATTGCTTAGACACTGGACAGAGGAAAGGCAAGACGGACATATAGTCCGATTGTGACCGCTACTATCAGTATTAGAGCTCTGCGTTGGCTGCTGAAGATAAGGACGGAGCATGCATGGGAATGCCCTGGGTGCTTTGATGTCAATTCTTGACTCAACTCAAAGACACTGGATTGATGTAGCTAGAAATTCACGTCACAGTGATGCTGTTATTGAACATTTATACTTTCTCTTCCAGGTCTTCTTCACTCATGTCTCCGTATGTCTATTTCTAACTTCATCGTGTCCTTTTGTTGCTGATGTACCTAAACTGTATTAAATTCTCATATCTACCCGTTTTCTTCTTCTTCTTCTTTGTGTTCACCAGCTGTACACTCTGGCGTAAAGTTCTGGTTGTTCGCCCACTTCTGGACTGCAGTCACGCTCCAGAACCTGAGTGTTGCATGTGCATCAGTTTTACAGATCTGATTCAATTGAATGCAGACTGCTGGTTCCTTGCCTCTCAGGCAGATGCACTCCGACTTCAAAGGAAGCTCCCCAGTTAGTCGACTCTTACGACATGCTTTTGGGGAGGCAGTGGGTCTATTCTTGTTTTCCCCACAATAGGGCCCCGGAACCCACACAGGGGTCTACCCGTTTTGATCCGCTGCATTAGGTCTCCATCATTTTGTCTGGTGTGTACTATGAATATTTCTAGGAATGCCTCTCCTTTAGTTATTATCAATACCTTCCAAGAGTCATTGTATACCATCCTAATTGGAGTGATTTGATCTTTTCTTTGGAATTTCTAGAGTTGACCAAGAATCCTTCCACCACAGATATTACAGATAAAATTCTTCAGTTTTTCCCATTTTGGTCTCAGTGGTGCAAAGTTACGCTTACTTTGTTTTCTTCTTCAGCTTTTTATAGTTGACATGGTGAGCTTGCTGATATCTTCCTCATACATGCAGTAAAGGCATTTTTGTCCAGTGCTGGTGGTCTGCCTTGAATTAGCTGATTTTTGCTAAAACTAATTAATGTGGATGCTACTAGGAAAATCCTTTCCCACTGTTAAGATGTGCTCGTTTTCTCTTTCTCATGACATGACCACCAAGGAATGTAGATTGTCTCTAATGTAGACAATCAGTTCTTTGTGAGTCAGTTTCTTTTAAGACATCTACATTACTCAATGTCTGTCCAAGATACTATTGCTCGTCTTTAAAGCCACATCTCCGCAGCTCCCAAACAATTTTTTCACTAATATACTACCAGAAGAAAAGATTAAAATAGAGAAAAAAGAGGACAGAGATAACAGCAGAGGAGAGACCCCCCCCCCCCCCCCCCCCCCCCCCCCCCCCCCCCCCCAAAAAAAAAATGTGTGATAATAAAATGGTACAAATGTTATCTCAAAACAAAAGTTTTTTTTGTTTTTTTTTTGTTTAATTTGAAACAGAGAAATGGAATGGTACTCTAAAGCATGTATACCTGGAATGGTATTTATTTTCATAGATCAATAAGAAGATGGAATAAATTAAGACATGACACAATAGATGTCACTGCAAGTGAAATGAATAATGTTTCAAATGTGTCTGACAATTTATTTTTATCAAATAATTATTACATAAACAAACTTATGTGGTCATATTCACTGACTTCCTTATTTGGTTTAACTTTATACACATTATGATTAGCAGAAGCCATGATGAAAACATGAAACTAAATACTTTAAATTAATATGATTTGAAACAATGAAAACAGACCGAGAAGTAATCAATAAAAAAAACAACTCTTTTTGTTCAGAAATCCATCATCAAAACAAAGAACATAAAGCTTGAATAATTTAAAACTTCTAACTGCTTGATATTTACACTCATTATTAATAAAATGTATTCTGACATATTCAGTTATCAAATGTTCAGAAGGACTACCAAATAAAGTTTGCTTTCATAATTGTTCAATGTCAGGTAATAAATATTATCACATTTACTGGCTCTAATACTGTATTACAACATATCAATACAGCTGCATTCTGTGTCATGTGGAGCAGCCGTCAGACAGCTGCTTCTAGTGGACGGAACAAGCAGGCAGCATTAATAATCAATTGCAGAAAGCAGAGTTGACCGACTTTCCTGACTGCAATAATCAAGGCAATCAGTTGTTCCTTGCCTCATTTTTTCTTAATCTTCGACTGGGTGGCAATCTTAGGTGGCTTATCAATAGGGCCATAGTTGCCAGTTTGTGTTCTGACGTTGTTAGATGTGGTTTTAGAGGTGGCTGGTGAAGACTTTCCAGTTCCTTCTTGAGCAGTCCTGGCAGGGGATGCTCTGGAAGTTGATGTGCGAGAGCTGCTACTGCTAGATCTCAATTTCTGCATGGATACAAAGACATATGTTCAATAATTCTGTCCTGGGTTCTGGTACCAACGAAGTTGGACTTTAAAAAAAAAAAATGACCCTGGCTCCCAGGTCGACCCGACCATAAAGGGTACCAGGTAAAGTCTTGGGGAGTAAAGATGGCCACTCTGATGCTGACCACAGCAACCACCGAGTGCCGACTGATCTGTAAAATATCGGTCTAGTCCTGCCTAATATGCCTGAAGGGGTGGGGAAAGTCCTTTGCTGTCAGTTTTGCTGTGGCCAACAAAGTTTTCAATAAAAAAAAAAAATGAAAATGTACCGTATATTATACTGATTCCCCCCCCCCCCCCGTGTTGGTTCTGCAGCCCCATTATGAAACAGAAAAAGACCCATGTCCTGCCTAAGAGGCATGTTCTAAAAGTGTTTCTTTAAAAGTCAGAATCCATCTTCCTGAGGGGTCAGAGCCAACAGTCTGCATACATTAAAAGCCAGATTTGTCAAATGGATGTGCATGCAAAACTCAAGTTCTGCAAAAATGCCAAAGTTTAGAAAAGATAACAACTAAAACCTTTTCACAGCTGTTTACAGCTGGGGAGCACTAGGAAGAAGATGATGATTTTCACTGAATGTGAAAGGGGGAAATTATGCGTGTGCAGATTACTTACATTTATCACAAAATACTGATCCTAACAAACTGGTTTCTCATCTCATCAGGTGTAAGAGAGGGATGTCATGTGTAATAGAATTACACTAGAGGCAATTACAGACATTGAAGAAACCATCTTCTTTTTGCAGATGATCAGTGTCTAATACACCACCAAGAACAGGATTTACATTATACTGACTCCTTACATTAATTTGCACAAAGTATGATATGAGAAAAAACACTGAAAACTGAAGTAATAAGAATAGTCAGGAAACTTAACATGAACATTGCATAAAAGAATCTGCTGCCTGTGATTGTGGAGCAGAAAGACAGACCCCTGAGTACATACTACAGTACTGCCCAAACCTCTCCCAGCAAAGACGGTGGATCTGGCCCAAAGGAGCCACATTGCAAGAGAAGCTATGGGGGACCGGTGGCGACCTTAAACGCACAATCCTATTTGTGACCCAGACGGGACTCAATGTTTAGCATGACTGATATCAAACGCAGAAGAAGAAGAAGATAACATGAACATTCATGATAACGGTACTACAATCAAACAAGGACAAGAATTAAAATATACAGGAAGCATATTTATGGAGGATGACAGACTCGACTGAGAGATAGAAGCCAGAGTACAGAAGACAAATGCTGTCACCTACCAGATAGCCCCACTGCTTAGACACCCAAATGTCTCTCTTCCAGTAAAGCAGCAAATGATAATTAGCATCTTTATCCCTACTTTATGCTATCAGTGCCAAACATGGATAATGAATAGGGCACTAGAACAGAAAATAACCACAAGTGAAATGTGCTGGCTCAGCAAGTTCACTAACAACACAAGAACAGACAGGGTTACAAATACCAGCATTAGAGAGAAAGCTGGAATATGACCATGTCTGGATTATATTGACAGACAAAGAATGAAACAGTTCGACCAACTAGGGAGAATGTAGCCAGACCAAAATGCATTTGAGACTTTACAACAGAATTGGAAAGGCGAGGGGAAGACCAAGGAAGACATGGATAAATGGTACAGATGAAACCTGGAAAACAGATGAACAAATCTATCACCCAAGCCACCTGAGAAGGGCAATATAAATACAGAAAACTACAAGGACAGGGTTATGAATACCAGCATTAGAGAGAAAGCTGGAATAGAGAAATTAGTATATATATATATATATATATATACATATATCACTTCTTCTGGTTCTTTGTACCAGGACCTGAGTTTTGCATGTACATCCATTTTTGTTCCCTCCTGCTTCTCGGGCAGATGTACTCTGACTTCAAAGAAAGGCGTCGATCCAATCTCGACGATGACATTGGTCATTGTTTCAGGGGACATGATGGTGCCTCAATAATTTGGTGCCCTCTTTGTCCCTTTATCTACAGATGTTGCCCCCGGAGAACCCGTACAGACTGGTCAGCCTTCAAGGGAAGGCAAGGGCAGATCATGGGCGTTTCCACCATTCAAGAAGACTTCCATAAATGCAGAGCCAACACACAACGCACTGGTTTTGGGCTCACCTAAGAAATCCTCATGTCCTGCACATGAGTGTTGACAAACTTAAAGCGAGAGTTGTCATTTTTTTGGTGGTACTTTCAGCATTAGCAGAAAGTTACTCATTTAAGAGTCAGCAACAAATTTTAAGGCTCTTGTTGGCACATTTCCATCTTTCTACTTCTTTCATCTTTGCATCCACTGGTTGTAAACTGTGGCAGAAAAAGTTCAGGATTTTCATCCCCCTCCAGACTTTAATCTTATTACAGAACCTGAGTGTTTTGTGCACATCCATTTCACAAATCTGCCTTACTTGTATGCAGACTCTTGATTCCTTGCCTCTCAAGCAGATGTACTCTGAATTCGAAGGCTACCTGCAATTAGTCGACTCTACGACATGCTTAGAGTCATTTTTTTTGTTTTCCCCACAACAGGACCCATGAACCCCCATGAGGATTTCCATCTTTCAAGATGACAGTGTTTCACTAAGCTATAGGCAGACCTCAAAGCCACTCCACTTCAAGTTCCAACAATGACCAGTTTTTCTATGCTTACTTTTCAGAGTATTTTATGTTATCTATTAGGGAAACGTATCCATTCATGTTAAAATGTTGAATTAAGAATCCACTTCACAGAACTCGGAACATTCCTATAAGCACTCTGACCCCATCTTCAGCAGCCAGCACAGAGTTCCAGTTCTGATAGCATCAGTAACTGTCTGTCTGTATATTCATCTCACCTTTTCCTTGAGTGTCAGCCAGATCTCACAGTCACTCCTTGCAGCGCTATTCTCCTCGGACTGTGATGATCTATTTGTGCATCCGCACTTTTCCCTCGCTTCCAGGAGCCTTACAACATCTGGCTGGTCACAAAGTTCACCACCAAATGGTGAAGAACCAGTCAGTCTATCTACCTGTTTATGAGCGGGTGACGAACTCCTTGTGGTCCGGGTACACTATAAACAAACACTACTTACACTTCTCACAGTGCCTGACGATGATGGTGCTGTTTTGTGTGCTGTGTCGGTACTGACTGTTTTGGCACCTAATCCTTTCCGAGGATCTTTCTGTTACAGGTCATCATAATAGAAATCAGCAGTGATAATAGAGATCAGCAGTCATAACAGAGATCAAGAAATGTACTTTTAAATCTTCTTCTGTATTCATCCGAAGACCTAAATGCATTGTGCCTGTTTACAACATGGCTGCAATATTTGTGCTTTTTGGCTGACACATCCAACACCTGCAGGCATTAGCTTTCCAAGTTAGCCATCCCGGTAAGTTTCGCTGGATGCTGCAGTCTCACAGGTGGTGCCTCCCATCAGGCTGATCCATAGCAGCCAAGCAATGTTGGTCAGCCCTCAAGAGAAGGCAGGGGCAGCTCTGCTATCCAAGGAGGCTTCCACAAAGTAGAGCCAATATAAATTATTATTTTATTTTCACTCTGCCTATATCATGATTAACACAAATCTGTTTTTATTGCAGTATGGAGTTGCATAAGCTAAAGACGATGATAAAACAAGTATAAGATAACACAAACATACATTTTGTGTACAGCCTGCCAAAAATACAGCCATGGTGACACACTGGTTGAAGCACTTGCCTGCCAGAACAAGGGTTTGGATTAAATCTCCAGCATACGCAGACAGAATTTGTGTATGTGTGTGACCTGTATGACTTCCTATAGTTCATACCATGTGATGTTGTTAGTCACTTCTATCCACAACCTTCTGTCTCATGTACTTTCAGTCAGTTCTGACAGATAATGTTCCATAGTCCATACCATGTGATGTTGTTAGTCACTTCTATCCACAACCTTTTGTCTCATGTACTTTGTCAGTTCTGACAGATAATGTTCCATAGTCCATACCATGTGATGTTGTTAGTCACTTCTATCCACTGCAGTCACACCTTCTGTCTCATGTACTTTCAGTCAGTTCTGACACAGATAATGTTCCATAGTCCATACCATGTGATGTTGTTACTCACTTCTATCCACAACCTTTTGTCTCATGTACTTTGTCAGTTCTGACAGATAATGTTCCATAGTCCATACCATGTGATGTTGTTAGTCACTTCTATCCACAACCTTCTGTCTCATGTACTTTCAGTCAGTTCTGACACAGATAATGTTCCATAGTCCATACCATGTGATGTTGTTACTCACTTCTATCCACAACCTTTTGTCTCATGTAATTTCAGTCAGTTCTGACAGATAATGTTCCATAGTCCATACCATGTGATGTTGTTAGTCACTTCTATCCACAACCTTTTGTCTCATGTACTTTGTCAGTTCTGACAGATAATGTTCCATAGTCCATACCATGTGATGTTGTTAGTCACTTCTATCCACAACCTTCTGTCTCATGTACTTTCAGTCAGTTCTGACACAGATAATGTTCCATAGTCCATACCATGTGATGTTGTTAGTCACTTCTATCCACAACCTTTTGTCTCATGTACTTTGTCAGTTCTGACAGATAATGTTCCATACCATGTGATGTTGTTAGTCACTTCTATCCACAACCTTCTGTCTCATGTACTTTCAGTCAGTTCTGACAGATAATGTTTCATAGTCCATACCATGCGATGTTGTTAGTCACTTCTATCCACAACCTTCTGTCTCATGTACTTTCAGTCAGTTCTGACACAGATAATGTTCCATAGTCCATACCATGTGATGTTGTTAGTCACTTCTATCCACAACCTTCTGTCTCATGCACTTTCAGTCAGTTCTGACAGATAATGTTCCATAGTCCATACCATGTGATGTTGTTAGTCACTTCTATCCACAACCTTTTGTCTCATGTACTTTCAGTCAGTTCTGACAGATAATGTTCCATAGTCCAAACCATGTGATGTTGTTAGTCACTTCTATCCACAACCTTTTGTCTTATGTACTTTCAGTCAGTTCTGACAGATAATGTTCCATAGTCCATACCATGTGATGCTGGTAGTCATGCCTATCACCTTCTGTCTTGTGTACTTTCAGTCAGTTCTGACACAGATAATGTTCCATAGTCCATACCATGTGATGTTGTTAGTCTCTTCTATCCACAACCTTCTGTCTCATGTACTTTGTCAGTTCTGACAGATAATGTTCCATAGTCCATACTATGTGATGTTGTTAGTCACTTCTATCCACAACCTTCTGTCTCATGTACTTTCAGTCAGTTCTGACAGATAATGTTCCATAGTCCATACCATGTGATGTTGTTAGTCACTTCTATCCACAACCTTCTGTCTCATGTACTTTGTCAGTTCTGACAGATAATGTTCCATAGTCCATACCATGTGATGTTGTTAGTCACTTCTATCCACAACCTTCTGTCTCATGTACTTTCAGTCAGTTATGACACAGATAATGTTCCATAGTCCATACCATGTGATGTTGTTAATCACTTCTATCCACAACCTTTTGTCTCATGTACTTTCAGTCAGTTCTGACAGATAATGTTCCATAGTCCATACCATGTGAAGCTGGTAGTCATGTCTATCACCTTCTGTCTTGTGTACTTTTAGTCAGTTCTGACTCTCACTTTGATTTAATTCACTGATTCACTTATTGTCAAAAAACAATGTCATTCTTAGAATTCATTGATTTGGGTCGTACACTTGGGCTGGAAGCAAAATAGTTGCTAGATTTCAGAGAAACTAAGATGAGAGAGATTTCAGAAAAAGAGAATGCTTTAAGAAAAGAATGAGCAGCGGAACAAGTACAGAAAGAGATGACTGAAGCTCAAGCTGAGGTGGAAAGTTTCACACTAGAAAAAGAAACAGCCGTGGAAGATAAAGTAAATGGTGGTGAACATTCAAACAGTCAACGGAGTGAGGTTCAATATAAACCAAAGTTGCCATTTGTATTGGTCAATGATGATCTGCATAGTTATTTAACAAGATCTGAAGATACAATGCACTGTTTCCAGATACCAGATCATCAATGGGTTTCACACAGATGAGATTTATTGACTAGATCTGTGTTAGTTACATTTGGTAACTTATCTGAAGATGAACATAGTTCTTTGACCACAGATCATCAGAAGTTATTGGCATACAAAAAGACGGACAGAAGAAGGGTACAATCAGATGTTTCATGACGTGATGGTATCAGTGGATACAAGCTTTGCAGAATATGTTGCCAAAGTTAAGACTTTGTTTATGAGGTGGACAACATTAGCGAATGTGGAAAACGTTTCTGAAAAATTGGGTGACCTTATCAATCAGGACAAATTATTCTCTTCATGCAATGCGGATATGTTTGCTTTCTTTCAGGAAAGAAAATCAGTCTGTAGAAGTGATGTTCTGGTCGGGTCTGGCGAAGGTGCCAAAATGCCTAGTTAAAAGGAACCGAACAATGGTATCATAAACACAAGACAGAGGCAAACCCTGTGGTCACAAGAGCCCAGCAAGCTCATGAAAATGAGCAGGCTACACTCCGTGAATGAAACAAGACTCATGGTTCAAACCAGATGGTTTTCGAGTGTGGAATAACTAGTTAAGAGTCAACAAATGAACCATGAACACATATAAAGTTATTTTGTGGAGAAGCAGAAGGCAGATACTGCTTTGCAAAAGTGTTTCGATAAGGTATCAATAAAGGGTTTTAAACAAAGAAAAATGGGAAATGGCTATTTTTCTCAAAGATGGTGTTTTTATGTGTTACTTCCAAACATCGCATAAGATACACAAACAACTCTATTCACATTCAAATGCAATATACTACCAAAAGATACTTACTTTTCCAGCTTTTACATCTCTTGAAGAACAAGGATGGTCTGTTTCTTTTTTCTGCTTCTCAGATTCATTTACTAGACACTCTTCTTTATCACTTAGTTCTTTTTGTTCTCTCACAAAATCTTTCATCAATTCCAAAACATTTCCATGTTCTCTTTTCTTTCCCTGTTAATAAATAGTCAAAAAATGTTTCCATTACTGTTATTCTGTACTCTTTCTGAAGGCATGACAGGTCTCTTATACAAACCATAATAACTAATCAGGGTAAAAATCAGACACAAACAATTCTGTCAGCTAGAAGCTACCGTCTGATATATTCTAGGAAAGTAAGTGGAAATAATTCCTTCAAAGTGAGAGTGTATCTGCCTGATGTGACAAAACGGAGAAATATTTCAGTCCGGCAAGAGTTAATTGCAAATTTTAGTTAAAAGAATTGCGCACATAAAATAAATATAGTTAAACATAGACGCTAAAAGAATAAAAAGGTACGAAGGCGCACATAATTTATGACGTTTTGTGGTGTTACTAGGAGAAAGCCTGAGATCTAATTTCGTCACAACACAGAACGATTGCCAGCCATACCATCGGCCTAACACCAACAATAATAATAATACCATATACGATTTCAGGTGAGATTTATAATGGTAGGGAGTAGCTGAGATCCCCTATAAGCCTTAGCTGTATCCTAAAATATTTTATTGAGATCCTACTATTCTATATTCTACCATTGTATAAATATTCCGTGACTTCATCAACCTTGATACTTGTCCGTTGGACAATTCACTAGTCCTTACCTATTATGACGTTCTTAAGGTTACTATTCACCGTTAGGACTATGCAATAGCGAACCCTCCTTCTCTCTGTCACTCTTATATTCATTCGATCTACTTGCGTAAAGATCTTATAGTAGAAACCATTATCCTGTGCCATGGGGTATCATCAGTTGGGTATACATTACATGGCCTATGTTTATTATATTATGCAACATACAAATTGAGTAAATGTCGTCAGCTGTGTGGTCATATAGGGTTGGCCTATGTTTTATAGACCAAGTGGTACCTAGGTGTTGATGTGGTCAACATCACACCTGCCGCCTTTACTCCCCATGACTATAACTGGTGTCTGTTCAAGGCGAAGTCGACCTGGGTTGGGACTCGAACTAATAACTGTCCAATCCGCAGGCGAACGTATGTCCGCTTAGTTATGTCAAGTTTTATATGATCGTGCCATAAATTAGATAGGTATAAACCAACATATTATAATAGGGTGGAGATGTATAATTTTGATTTACTTGTAGAGAAAGACAACATATGAACCTTGCTCTTTCTCTTTTTTTTTTTTAACTCTGAAAAACACCACAGACACCGCAACACCTCCACCTGCTCCAGATGTGTCGACATAATGCTCAACACAGGGCTGAATGATGTATTCCGCAGGTTCCCGTGCTCCCGTATTCCTGCCTGCCTGGTTACCAGAGGACCGTAATTCCGTATTCCGGTTGGCCTGTTTGCCTAGTTGCTTGAGGAACGTGAACCGTATTCCTAATTGCCGGTTTATCAGTGGACATTCCTCCAAAGGAAACTACATTTCAGCTCATCAAGACTTGCCTAAAGCTGAGTGAAAGATTGTTCGTTGAACATTGTGTGGTGTAATGATGATTCAGTAATTTTGTTTTGTTTGTTAATTTGAAAATCGTTGAATTCCATATCAGTATTTATCAATACAGTTGTTGTTTAAACTCCATTTATCGATTTCATCGTATCAAATTTACTTCTTAGGTAGACAAGAGATTGTTCTTCGTAATTTTAATTAAGTTAAATTTACAAAGTTTTGACTTTGGTTGTTTTCTGAATTTCTTTAGGAAATTTCCGGGGATTCACCCTATTCATTTAACTTTCTGTATTTTCCTTCCTTTATTTTCCAGAACTCAGGGACCGTTATAATTCCCCTAGACTTATTTAATTCGAGCCCTGTAAGTTAATTTGGAAGGATATAGGGGATCTCCAGGCGACGATAGATTCCGCCAACAATAGTTTATTACACTGAGACGTGAGGAACTAACAGTCTGCTTTTAAAAAAAAACAGATCTGTAAAATGGATGTGCAGATGAAACTCAGGTTATGGGACAAGACTAAAGTCCAGAAGTAGATGAATAACCAGAACTTTCTGCTGAGGTTCACAGCCAGTAAATGAAGAAGTTGAACTAATTTTACATGGCATGTTTGTTTATTCAGACCTAGACCAGTCTACAATTCTTTCAACATGTTAGAAATCAGAAATCTAGCCCTGTACTCGCTCATAAGCTTATTAATGTGAGATCAACGTAGTGATTTCTTCTTGGTTTTCAATTACCAAAAACATTTACATGTTAAAAATATTCTAGTAGACAACAAAAATGGTTTGGCCATGTAACAAGATTGGCATCAGACATGGCACCACAGAGAGCAATGCTAAATAGGTATAGTAGTAACAGATCTAGAGGTTGACCATGCAGAAGATGGACCACAAATATCAGAGACAATGAAAAGTACTTTATACAAAGTGAACAGAAGGGCCCGTCCCAGAGATCTCTTCCATCCCTGATGCTGGGAGGCATTCCAGGAGTAGAGAAAAAAAAAAAAAACTATTGCTGTGTGAGTAGCTTTTCTTATGTTTGTAATTTTGCTGTTTGTGCACTGTTTCAGCAAACGGTTATTGCCAATTTCCTTGTAGATGTAGAAGCAGCAACTATTCTGTAAATCCACCTATTATGTATGAATATACCTACAGTAACAAGTGTATTGCTTACTCTGTGTACATTCAATAATAATTTATCAGGTATATGTAATTTTGCTATGATAGTGATGAAAATCTTCTTCACCAGCTCTGTAAAGTTCTGGTTGTTCGTCCACTTCTGGACTGCAGTCCTGTTCCAGAACTTGAGTTTTGCATGCATATCTGTTCAACAGATCTGACTAATTTGTATTCAGACTGTTGGTTCTTTGCCTCTCAGGCAGATGCACTCTGACTTTGACGAAAGCTCCCAATTAGTCGACTCTTACGAACATGCTTTTATGTAGGCAGTGGGTCTATTCTTGTTTTCCCTATAACAGGGCCCCGGAACCCACTCAGGGAAGTGATGAAAATGTAAAAAATCATTTTCATTAAACATCAGAAAACGAGTACTGAAATGTTATATTGAGCCTTTCCTGTTGTGAGGCACTGAATCTTTGAATGTGAGCAAACAAATTAAGAAGAGTTTAAAGGCAACTAAGATGTGGTTTTTCTGAAGAATGTTACAAACACCGAGTGCCAGAATAACTAACAATGGCAAATGAAAGTAGAATATTATATACACCGATGAGAAGAAGACAAAGTTCTTTGGTCATGTGATGAAAAAAGGAGCACTGGAAAATATTTTGACAATTGGAAAGATCACTGGTAGAAGAGGCAGAGGCAGACCAAGAGAAATGATGGTGGGTGGCTTAAGGCAGTGGCATAAGGAAGTTTCATCTGTGGAATTGACCCTGAGCACCAAAGGCCGAGATCTGTGGAGATATGCATGCTTATGCCCGCTGGCAAGGCACTTGATAATTATGAGTGATGAATTATATTCTGGTCAGTAATATTTCCAACTGCTAAAAGACCTTTAACAGATGCTGCATGCACCTGGCTTTTTGACATTTTCAGCACTATCCTAGAGGGGTGGTAATCCAATTCACTATCTCGGAATCATAGGACAGAACATTTTTAAAATGTTTAATTTTGTAAAATCTATAACAGCTTGGTTTGGACACGGTACTTTACAAAGGGTGACACTTTATCGCTAAAGTCAGCCATGATAACTACACAACTACAAAAATGCCAGGCAGCCTACCGTGAACCACTCATGGTTGAGAACTTCTCCCGAGGACAGTCTGTAGGCTGGGTTCACTGTCAGCATTGCTTTCAGCAGATCCTTGGCTTAGAAATGATTTTTGAATATGAGCACTTTGTATTCATGCTAATTATATAAACATACAAAACACACATTTAAAAAAAAAAGATTTTTGGCACCTAATTATTACAAAAACAAGGATATTTGAGGATATCCTCACTTGTTAATCAATGATCTCTACTAAAACTGAAATAAAGCACACTGTCTTATTCAGCTGCTGGAGGAGCAGTATTAAAAAGAAGGTGACAATTTTATCACTACTACCATAAAGTGTATTAAATGCCATAATGGTCTGTAGAGAACAATAATGGAGAGTATGGTTCCAGGAAGAAGCCTAGTTCAAACGGTCACAGAACTCAGTTTTGAAACTTCTTACTTCACTCATACACTTGCTGTACTGAGAGACATGTATCACTACAAGGGACCTTCATTCCCTGATGAATTTCTATAGGTTTCACACCCTCACTGATACAAAAAAAATTTAAAAATACAAGAACACTGCTCCTATTTGGTACATGTTAAAAGTGGGTGGGCATATTTAACTTGTCATGACGTGACCGTGTTTGTACTGTGATGTCATATGCTCTTGACCTCCTTAACAACAATATTGAAAGATTACAAGACAGCAGCGCACTTTAAAGGTTTTCATTTGAAGTCCTCTTGTAATTGGATTAATTATATTTCCCTTTTAGGGGTTACATGTAAATTATCACCTGTAAACACTCTATACGAAAAAGGTCATAACTTATGTGTGCACTGTTTTGGCAAACATGGATATCTGCATTAAAAACTCTCTGCAAAAGTCACCTATTATGTATTATTATACCTACAGCAATGAAAATGTTGATTACTCTCTGTATGGGTGTATTAACTCTGTTATTCTCACAAATATTAAAATGATCACAGAAGACCAACCTTGATCACTAATACTTTTCCACTGAGGTTCCTCAAACCGTGGCCCATCTTTTGCTATTGATTCATTCAATACATTGTCCTTAGGATATCGAGTCAGTCTGTTGAGTCCATGAAAAGCATCGGTTACACAAATGTGCAATTTCAATGATTCATTTACTGACCTTCCTGTGTGTGTGTGTGCGCGCATACAGGATACAAACACACACTATACAAATTTTTTTTTTTAAATGCACAGTATTGAAAAGTACAATTTTGACATTTAAAATTAATGTAATTTAATCATCTTCTTCGCGTTGACCTGCTGTAAACTCCAGTGGAAAATTCTGGCTGTTCCTACACCTCTGAATTGTAGTTCTATTTTAAAACCTGCAAGCACATCTATTTTAGAGATCTGACTCGTCTATATGCAGGCTGTTGGTTCCTTGCCTCTCAGGCAGACACACTCCAACTTCGAAGGAAGCTCTCAGTCAATTCTTATGACATTCTTTTGGGTAGGCAGTAGGTCTAGTATGTTTTCTCTAAAACAGGGCCCTTAAACCCTCACAGGGATGTAATTTAATTAGTGAAGCTATTCAAATTGCACACAAGAATACGTTAGGGTTCAAACAATCAAGTGACAGTACTTTTGAAATCTGGGTCGTCATTAATTTTCAAGTGTTCCCCCTTTCCTGTCAACTTATAAAAGTCGCCATCCAATATTAGCTTTCTTGTCAACTAATAATAAAAACGCCATCCAATAATGGGTTTCCCTGTCAAGTAAAAAAATCATGCCATCCAATAACAGGTTTTTCTGTCAACTAATAGTAAAAATATGCCATTCAGTAATAAGCTTTCCTGCCAAATAATTAAAAACATGCCACTAAACATCGCCCCCCCCCCCCCCCCCTTTCCCCCCCACCCTGTAGTTTATTTCTTAAAAAGGAAAATATTGTATTTATGACTTGCTACAATGAGTCTGTAAACTGTACATAGCTACAATACAGGAGAAAAAGCATCTCTAATTTTTCAAGAATAGGTCTACAAGCAGTTATTAAACACTGCGCCCAAAAAAAAAAAATCTAGTCTTAGGCTTATTCTGAACTATGTAATTCGCATCTGAAATGCAATATAATGACAATTCAAAATGTGGCAGGTATAATAACTAATGAATGAATCAAGAACTGATATCATTGCATTTGGGGCATTCCCATAAGTGCTTCATCACCCTCCCCAGCAGCCAACAAAGATTCCCATACAAATGGTGCCAGCTGAAACCTGATTAAAGGTTCTGTTTTTTTCCCCTTTAGAGGCAGAAAATTGTGCAAACCTTCTGCTCACTCCCAGCTGAAACATTCTCTCCAGATATAGATGCTCTGTTCTGCTGCACTGGTTCATTCAATCCCAGATAGCCTTCACCATGTCTGCTTTATCATAAAGTAGCTCACCCCAGAGGGTCAGCAGCAGATAATCTATTAGCCTGCTCATTACCACGCACACTTGAATGACCTAAGCAAAAAAATCCACGATTTGCTTTCTGATCTAAGTCTTATCAAGTAACAAAAGATAGGATGAATCATGTTGTTATCGATTCAGAGATGAGTCACGTGAAAAAAATAGTATTCATTACTTGTATACATGGAAGAGTTAGCAACAAATGGAAATATACTTACAAGTAATACATGATTATACCCATAGCCCAAACATCTACAGGGTAGGAATAAGTAGAGTTCATTTCTGGAGCTGTAAGTTGTAAAGAATTTTTAAAATATTTATAAACATGTCTGTTACAGCCATACTTGATAACTTGATAAATATTGTCAATACTGTCATTAGCAGTTCATCATTATGGTATCATGTATTAATATGTACTAAAAATATGTTTTAATAAATTTACTTCTGACTTCTGATACTGATCGGAAGCAGGTACAGGATTTGAGACGCCGCCAAGTGATTGTAGAGATCAGTCAGATCTCAAGGTATGACTGGCGCTTTAGAATAATGCCAGCTGCTTGTAAATTATTTTCAAACTGTCTTTACTACCTGCCTTCAAACATTCAGAATATATGGCTTAGGTGCTGCAAACAAGGTTTTTAATTCCGAGATACCTGTTCAATCTCAGCTGTGAGTGATTTGGTAGCAGACCGCCTTGCACGGTTTTTGACAATGGTATCGAAGGCTGACCAGTCAGAAAGCAATGACAAGCTACTAAACATAAAATTGCCTAGTAAAATCACGAATGACCAAACAATGCTTGAGGGGGTTCTGCAATGTAGACATGCAACATAGTTTCTATATTTTAGGGTGCTGGAGGAACGGGGAGAGCTACAATCTGAGTGTATATGGGGTTACATGGCTAGTGCATTTGTCATGGATTGTGTTCTTTATAATTTGTATGTCTGCCATCTCCCTACCCCCTTCAGTAAATAGTGAGACACAGAGAAACAGACTGAGATATGGTGATATTTTATAACAAGATGGTGTAACACTTCATTTAAAAAAAATGATCTGGCCATTTCCAAGACTGATATACAAAAAGCCTTACTACTCAAATACAACAGAGGAGTTATGAGCAAACAATAATTCTCACAAAAGTGGATAAAACAGGGCAACTTAGGCAACAAAGACTGCATGGAGTTAGGAGTCCATTTCAGACTTTGTTGCCGTCTCTATTTACAAACTGATTATGTAGTCTGGTATACTCATATAATTAATGATTTCGCACAGACTTTTTTTCCTACAGGAGCAAAAGCTTGGACAAGTTATAGTACTGTCCCCCTAAGGCATAATGCATTTAGGGAGATCAAAAAGAATTTGATTACTAGCACGTCTATTACATATATAACTGTTAGGATTTACAGTTTGGAATAAAGAATAAAAGCAGTTCCAAGATGACTGATAATTTCTCATTCTAAAATATCTTTTTACAACCTCAATATCAAAACTGTATGATGTGAAACCATATACAAACCCATGTAAGAGAGTGTCCCACAGAATTGTTCCTGCATGTTTTCATAAGAATTGTTTATCTGCTGGGTTGACAAGCCAAAGTCTGACACCTAATAGAAAGTGAATGTAAACTACAGAGTATAATTGTGACAATTATTAGCAACATTGGTTTACAGCCAAAATTCTTCAGTAACATATCTGGATTAAGAGACATACCGGAAGTACAAATGTTTATTTCACGTAAGTTGTGCACCAGCAATACTGACATCTTGAAAGATATGAAGATCAGGAAAGATTGGCTAATAAACAGCATCCTGTCTCGGAAGCTGAAATATTTTGGTCCCATCAAGCACTATGACGGATTGGAAAAAAAAATAGCAGAAGGCATAGTACCGGGAAGGAGGGGCAAGCGCTGACCGACACGAAGATGGTCACAGGATATAAGTGACTCCTTGAGTATGAAAATACATGAGGCGGGAGAGCTGGTGGGAGACCAAGTTTCTTTCAGGCAGACCATGATGAGAGTGACAAAGCAGTTCTGCAAAGGACCTGCTACATGATGATGATGATTTGCACCAGCAGGCAGCTATGGTTATGCAGCGACCTGCATGTTTGTCTTTTCGCCGTATCCTTGCCTAGGCTGATGGACATGGGGGTGCAACCTGGAGCTGTAAGAAATTAACATTTCACCAAGGGGACAAGACCTTTGATTAATCAACACCGAACAGGTGCCATAAGTCATTTTACACTTGTAGCAATTCGGAGGAGGAGATTGGAGCACCTATGGATCTGTCCGGAGTGCTGTGATTGATAATCCTCACTATGACTAATCATATTTTGTAGGATGGCCATATGTCCAAATCATTCACAAATCAGAGATAACCTTCCTAGGTTCTTAGGTTGATCCAGCCTAAAATGGGTACTAGAAAATGTTATGGTAAATAAAGGCAGTCAGTATAACACTGACTGCATCACAGATCGAGTATCAACAGTCTATTACAATATTTAGGTAGCTAGCATCTTATCTGCAATATTCTTCAAGGTGCAACAGATTAGAGAGGGCCTTGAGTATTTTATTCCAGAACAAAATACAGTGGAACTTCAGGACACCAGAGTACCTGGATATACATTTTAGGATACTTATTATCTTCTTCTTCAAGTTTATCTGTTGTAAACTCTGGTGGGAAGCCCTGGTTGTTCATCCGCTTCTGGACTTTAGCATTGTTCCAGAACTTCAGTGTTGCATGCATATCCGTTTTACAGATCTGGCTTGGATGCAGACTGTAGGTTTCTTAACTCTCATGTAGATGCACTCTGACTTCAAACGAAGCATCCCTACATAGTCAACAATTATGACATCCTTTTTAAGGAGGCAATGGATCTATTCTTGTTATCCCCATAATGGGGTCCCAGAACTCACACAAAGTATTTTTTGTTTAAAGGATACAATATCAGGCTCGCACAAATTATTGAGGGGGGGGGGGGGGAATCCAGGATGCAAGCTGAAGAGTTGAAAACTTTTGACACTACCCGACAGCATCTTGACAACTTTTAAATGCATTAAGGATGTTAACATCGCTGAAGGAAGACTTAGGCCAGTCGACAAGGAACTTGATGATGATAAATTAAAAAGCAATAGCCCACATTTTCCCTGATAACGAAATCAAAAACGCTATTTTATATTTGACTTTTGGAGGACTGGAATGAATTAAAATTATTTGTACGAATTCATGAAGCGGATTAAATTTATACCCTGAGGCTCCACTGTACAACTAAAACAATAAACTATCAGACTTGCTTTGTAAGTGATTTAGATACAGGAGTTTGATGGATCTAAGAGGTATCACCAAATGTCATTACCATGGCTTAAATAGTATAAATTTGCAGACGATGTGGCCCTGATAGCTAAATCAGAGTCAAACCTCCAGTCCAACTTACTTGTCTGGAAGGAAGAGTTTGAGACGAGAGGGATGACCATCAGTATCTCCAAAACTAAAACCATGGTGATCTCAAGAGAGGACAAAAAAAAACACCAGATCATGATATGACAATATACACTGGAGCAGGCCAACCAGTTCAAATACCTTAGAGTTGTAATAGACCGAAACGGAGGTATTAAGACTGAGCTGGAAACGTGAAAAGTAGCTGCTGGGAGACTTTCAGGCCATAAACTGAGGATTTCTTGGCAAAAGAGAAATTGGCAAGAGAATGAAAATGGCTGTTTACCGCTCTACCTATGTGCCAGTCCTGACCAAGTGACAATAAGGGACAAAGTCCACAATCAGACAATATGTCAAGATCTTGATACCCAGTCCTTAAAAACCCGCGTGGATCAGTCACAGTTACGATGGTTTGGACATGTATGCAGAATGGGAGAAAATCGGCCACCATGGCAGGCATGGGAGGCTAAGAACCAGAAAACCAGACCTCCAGGACGACCCAGGGTGCGCTGGGAAGACAACATCCGACAGTCCTTAACTGACAGAGGACTGGAATTGAAAAAAGCCAAAAAGAAAAGAACAAAGTCAGAAAGAAAACTGCTGTCCTCTGGAGATCTCTCTGGCAAACTTCTACACCCCAAAGTAGAAGAGGAGCGACTAAGTAAGTAAGTAAGTAGTATAAGAAAACTCATGGCAGGTAAATAATTTATCTGTTCTATTAGTCTTAGTCAAGATTTCAACTTCACTGCAATCGGGTTTCTTCACATTTGCTATTCTTGTGCCAGTGCAAATCAAATGAAATGCCTCTCACTAAAAGCATTTAAAAAACTTTTGAACAGTCTCAGACCAATTCAGAAATATGCGCCCGCAGTAAATATAAATTTCAGTTGCTAGAGGTGCCAAAGCCAACAGTCCCCATCAGAAATGCAGTTTGTCATTGACAGAAGTAGTCGGGCACAATAAGTTGGCAACTATACACACGTAGAATTATTACATAAGGTATTTCACCAGCTCACACGTAAACCGGCTATAGTGATTACCACAGCACAACCGCTACACAAATGAAAGACATTCCACAGGAAAAGCACAGCTCCAGGGCTGCACCAAGCATAAAACACAGTAGATCAGGCAGCGAAACTGTTGACTACCGTCCATATGTGGAAACTGCATTAGCAAAAGCACTGTAGGAAACAAAAATAACTTTCGAAGCTCAACATTATGCCATACCTTCTCTATTTTAGGGCGGAAGTATCTTATCTATGTAGACAACCCCAGAAAGGCACAAACTAAACAAATCTTTTTAAAAAAAACACACATAAAGGAGAAAACATGAAAAACTGAAAAAAAAATAGGATAGTCAGATCATGAAACACAGAAAGTACGCAACCTCAAAGACTTGTTTAGGCACACTTTTATACAAAACTGTGTAGAGACCTAGCAAACTTTAGGCTAATGCTAAAGTGTATATCTGAACTTGCATTAAACATCAGAGATAGAATACAAAAATAAGAAGAAATTACTTCTTTTTTCAGATGAAGGAAGGTTTGACAAAAAATTCAGTTTTTAACAAATGTATTAATAGTCTGATGCAGTTACTGTCACTTCTAGGGAAAAATCTATGCAGACCAGTGGTTTTCTGGGTGGCACTAGTATAAGCCTCTAATTAAAAAAAAGGACAAAAAAAGAAAAGTCCTAAGCACTATTAACAAGAACTTAAGGGAAAAAAAAAACTAAATAAATCAGTGTCTAACATAAAAGAAACAATCACCAAAAACTGGTAAATTTGTACCCAAATATCTATGAGATGGCCGATGTACTTTTTTTCTCAATGATAACTAGTTTAAAAATTATACTTTAATTGTAATTAAACCCAAAAAATTATTACAATATTACAAGTATAAATAAACTCAATTTCAAAACTGCCTGACCTCCCCCCCCCCCCCCCCCCTGAAACTCCCTTACGCCATTCAAGGGGGCACACACCCCAGGTTGAAAACCACTGGTGTAGACACCCCAATGACTAAACAGTATAGACTTACTGACTCAGCTAACGGCCCTGTCTATAGGACAAAAAAGAACATATTTCTGATGAGGTTAACTGCTGCTTTTAGTAGTAATGTCATTAGTAGACTCAGAACAAGAAATCTTCCAACAGAGGAGTTGTAGACTTATTTATTTGAAAAGGATACACATTCACAGAGGAATAAAATGAAGTAACTATCAAATGAGAATAGAACCTAACTATTTGCAACTAATATACAATAAAATGTGAATTTAGTGAAAATGTAATACCAACCACAAATCAGATCCTGGCAATATATATAGATATATATATGTGTGTGTGTATAAAATCCCAGAGAGTCTTCACTGTATACATATATATAAAACAGAATAAAAACAGCTCACAACAAACAAGATATCTAAAAAGAACACTTTAGCCTTTCTTAGGTGTGAGCAAAAACACTAACCTTTCTTAGATGTGTGAGCAAAAACACCAAACTGTAAATAGTTTTACACTTTATAAAATTATTAGGCCCAAAAGAAAATCATCACAATCACTGATAACATTTATCTTCAACTAACCTTAATCACTATATTGCCATTCTTGCTCGGATCCTCGGCCAGTAATATATTCTCAAGTTTAAGATCTCTGTGTATGACACCTGCAACAATAAGTCAAACAAATGATGAAAAATATTTACAGGCAGGTCTTCATCAAGTGCCTTGTTGACTGCCATCATGCCTCTTCATAGTCGTCAATATTCAAGTGAATCTTCAATATTCAAAAGCATGTATCAGTTCAGGCTACGTCAAAGAATTGTCTCCAGTTCACCTAAGGAGCTCAACTTCCAACACAGCTTTATCTGACTAGAATGGGTTGACAGCATCCTGAAGTCTTGCCTCAGCATGCACTTCTCAGGGGAGTCAAACAATCCCTCATATGTTGCTCATTTTGCAGACAGGGATAAGATGTGATATTAGGAAAACTGCGGGCGGTGCATGTGTTTTTGGAACAGTGATGCCTCTCAAGCAATAACTGTGTGTTTATACAGCTAGCCTGTCTGACTACTTCATTCAACAATGAATTGCAGTTATGATAGTGCACTGTTGGTAGTGTCACCAATAGCAGATATACATTTACTGTGTGTGCGCATGTTTCTGGATTTTGGCAGGCTGTTCACTAGTTTTCAAACAGGACAGTGTAGGGCATTTTGTGTGATTTTCACTGGCACAAGGAAAGAGTAATCATAGGATGAAATGTTTACAGTAAAGTCGAAACCGTGACAGCCTACTATCTCATAATGTGTTTATTTTACATAAAATATTCATTTTAGCATTACTGGCATAGAAAATCTAACACATGGTTATCAACAGTGAAGAATGAAAAATGACCTTATGGAAGCAAAAGAAAACTAACCCAAACAATATTTTTTTACAGTAAAAAAAAAATTAAAACAAAAACTGAGAAAATGCTTCATGATTTTTGTCTCCACTCCAGACTTTAATATAATGATTTACTTAGTTGCTCCACCTCTTCTACCTACCTTGGGGTGTAGAGGTTTGCCAGAGAGATCGCCAGACTTCTCTATCAGCAGTTTTCTTTCTGGTTTTGTTCCATTCGAGTCCACTGTTCATTAGGGACTGTCGGATGTTGTCTTCCCACCGGACCCTGGGTCGCCCTGGTGGTCTTATTATGATTTTAAATAAATAAATCTATTATTCCCTGTGTGGATTCCGGGTCCCTATTATAGGGAAAACAAGAATAGAACCACTGCCTACCCAAAAGCATGTCGTAAGAGTCGGCTAATCGGGAGCTTCCTTCGAAGTCGGAGTGCATCTGCCTGAGAGGCAAGGAACCAGCAGTCTGCACATAAATGAGTCAGATCTGTAAAACGGATGCACACGCAACACTCAGGTTTTGGAAGAGGACTGCAGTCCAGAAGTGGATGAACAACCAGAACTTTCTGCCAGAGTTTACAGCTGGTGACCGCGAAGAAGAAGAAGAAGATAAATCTATTATTTACCTTGTTGATGTAGATACTTGATGGCTGCTGCAAGATCTGACATCACTATTTTTGTATTGCCCTCTGTAAGATGGGACTGCTTCTGCAACAATTTGGCCAGGTCCCCGCCTTCGCAAAGCTCCATAATTAAATACATTTTCTAAAAGAGAAAAAAAAGGTATTTAAAATTATTAATGGGGCTCTTATCCAGAGTCAATCTGTCTTTAGATATTATAAACTGACTACCGTATTTCCTCAAGTATAAGATGCTCCCATGCATAAAACGCTTTGATTTTGAGACCGGAAATTTAGAGAACAAAATTATATACTACTATTTGTGTAAGACACATACTGTTTTTAGACCATATGTTTAAAAAAAAAAAATAAGTGCGTCTTATACCAAAAATAATACACTACCATTGTTTAACTCTTTGAGTCCCAGAGGGTTTAGCATCACAGGCCCAAGGGGTAGTCAAAAAAGACGTAAAATCTGCGCATTATGCGTTCATTGGGCTTCTATGCAGTAACCTATGAACGTATGATGCATTCCTTGGGACTCTTAGACCCTATATTTTGGAGGGGGAAAAGTAAGTCTTATACTTGGAGAAATCCTGTAATTGTTACATAGAGATCTATTGAACTAAAGAATAACAAGATTTAACATTTCTAAATGCATGATACCAAAATAAAGGATGACCTAATGGCACTTTCCGTCCTTCCAGATGACAGTGTAGACTGTTACAGAGACGACTGATAGAGGGATGGCTGCTACATCAGCTAATAACCAAAAACAGGTTTTGATTTTCTAAATTTTTTATTTTGGGACAGACATGATTAAATGTTTAATTTCATATACATTGTTCAAAAGGGAGCCTTTGCCATATATATAGCAAAGTTAGGAACAGGGTTGGTGCCAATTATGAGCAGATCATAAGCCAATTATGAGCAGATCATAACTGTAACAAGTCTGGTCATTTATGACATTTCTTATTATGTTTTCTGCACATATATTGAAAAGGTATGATAGGTATGGTGAGAGAATACACCTTTGCCTCGCTCTCTTTTGCATCTCGAACCAATCCAATGTTTCTTCAGCTATTCTAATGGATGTTTGTTGTTCATTTTACAAACCTCCCAATTTTTGATGAAAAATATGTTTTAAAAAACCTGGAAGGCTAACCCGGTCAACAAATTCCTGCAGAAGTCAGATGTGTCGGAGGAAAGGAGCTAATAACACAGTCATGTTGTAAATTAGCTCAATATAATTACATCTTCAGATGAACACAGAAAAAAAAAGTTTAAAAAAAACACACATGATTGGAACCATTTTATACTTCTTCCTACACACAAAGCAACTGGTATACTATAAAGATGAGGCAGAAGTAATTAGCACATATTCAGCCATCTGTATGGGACCTACCTTTGAAGATTCAATAACTTCCTTCAATTTAATAATGTTTCTGTGGTCAACTTTCTTAAATATAGACACTTCTTTCTCCAGCTGTCTGAGACCGGAGCTGCCAGCCTGTGAACACAGTAATCTACAATGAAATGACAGTTGGCATCAGTGACACATTTAAAAAGTTCCATGTATTTAAACACACTAAGCACTTCACGGGATCCCTGCTTTGTCTCATGTAGTAGCATCCATATATGACATGGGCCAAGTAAAACTGTACAGATATTGATAACACATAAGGCCTCTTGTAGATGAAGGATTAGGAATACGAGGGGAAATGGTTAAATGGAAAACTTCTCAGCTAACAGAATCACATAGACTAGATATGAGGTACTGGTTTAGACAACAGAACTCTCTCATCACATAAATATTTTCTTGTTTAGTTCATGCAGAATATGATTTTTACCACACATTGAACACTGGAAAGAGTGAAATATCTTAGTTACTGTTAAATAAAATGATGGCCGAATGTGCAAAAAAATGTAGCTTTCATTAAACAAAACAAAACTAACCTTTTTAAAAATAACAAAAACAAAAAATTTGTGAATGATACCGTTTTAGATATTTTCTTCAGGTCATGCTGGTGTGTTGGGAAATGACCAGACAGATAGACTAGCTGTTCTGCACCACTTGGTGGACTGTTGCATGACAAGCTAGATGTTGTTAGGGCCCTTTGGCAGTGGGTGAACAGTATGGAGGCACAAACAGATCATTGTGGTCTGAGGAGAATGACGCTGTGAGGAGTTACCAGGGGATCTGGCTGACACTCAAGACTCAAGGGAAAGGCAGTTACCAGTGCCATCGGAACTGGAACTCTTCGCTTGCTGCTGAAGATAGGGATGGAGCGCTTATGGGAGTGTCTCGAATGCTCTGATGTCAATTCTTAATTCAACAATGTGATGCCCCTAGAATAGCTGATCTTTTGTCAAAATTATTATCTACTTCTGAGACATGACTTACTTTTGAATAAACTGCTCCTCAGTGTTGATAAAGAGCTTCAAATCTCAATCCCAGGGTTGGAGTTTTCTTATTACAGCTTAGGATTGACCCAACCTCCAAAAATGAGTCCAACAGATTTGTATGGTAAGAGAAAGTGGGGAAGAAGGAAGGCAGTCACCCCTCCTACTCCAAAACCTGGTAAACTCTTCATCTATGATCAAACGGGATCTTTTCTATAAGGTAAAAAAGTAAAGAACATTTTCCATTCCTTCAGCCACATTATCCATATAGGGTTAGACATGTATTTTATAGACCAATCAGCATTTGGTGGGTGATGTGGTCAGCATTACGCCAACCAACTTTATTTCCCATGACTCGACCTGGGAGCCAAGGTCATTTTTGAAAAAAGTCAGGTACTGTCAGGACCCAAACCTAGGAGCTTCCAATTCGCAGGCAAGCGTCTAGCCAGGACATAATGTCGTCTCCTATCTATTTTTACACATTTAAAAAAAAAGCTAGTTATGTGCCCTTAAAAGGATGTTGCAAATTCAACCTCAAAATGTGTTCGCTGTTTTTGATTTCCCTAGGCAATTTTATACTGAGTAGTTTGCCCCTGCTTACTAAACAGTCGGCTCTCGATACTTAAAACCAACACAAGGCGGTCTGCTGCCAAGTCGTCCACAGCTGGGATGGAACATGACACCACGTCATCATGAAGCGTATTTGCAACGTCTAAGCCGCATACTTTATACATACAGAGATACATTTCTTCTTCTTCTTCTTCAGCGATCTCTGGTCATGCGCATAATCCACTGTGGGTCATAAACTGGGATGTCTTTTCAAGGTCTCTTAGGTTTCCCCAAAGCTTAGTTGCCATATGTCGCTTCGCAGCTCCGCCAGGAGAGGACAGTCTTGCAGGACATGTTCTGGAGTCTGTTCAGCACAAAGACACTGGCAGAGAGCTGTTTGGCTCATACCTAATTTATATGAGTGTTTATTGAGTCTGCAGTGTCCAGTGCGTAAGCGAAAAACTGTGACTTGGTCTGATCTGTTCAAGTGCCTCAGAAAATCTTTTCCGTAGTTATAACCAGTGTTGTTTTTCCAATCTGTTTCTGATTTTCTCTTCTTCTTTTCTTCTTCTGCCTTTTTATCCCCCAATGGAGCATAGGCCCTCAACCAACTCACGCCAAGTCGTTCTATCCTTCGCCATTACATGAAGCTCTCCCCATGTCCTCCCAATCTTTCTAACCTCATTCTCCAGCTCTCTTCTCCATGTGTTTTTTGGCCTTCCTTTATTCCTATGCCCCTGTGGGTTCCAATGCAAAGACATTCTAGTTATACTGTTCTCCCGTTTTCTCAGTGTGTGCCCTATCCAAGGCCAGCGTCTTTTCCTCACCTCCTGATCCACTGGAGCCTGTTTAGTTCTCTCCCAAAGTTCTACATTAGTTATTCTATCGTACCATTTTATTCCCTCTATTCTGCGCAGGCACCAGTTAATGAATGTCTGTAATTTATTAGTAATTGCCTTCGTTGTTCTCCATGTTTCCGCCCCATACAATAGTACTGATTTGACATTAGAATTAAAAATTTTTAGTTTAGTATTTCTTTTAATTTCTTTTGACCTCCACAAATTCCCTAGTGCTATGAAAGCCCCTCTTGCCTTTTGTATTCTTATTTTAATATCTCTATCAGTTCCTCCATCTTTATCTACATTACTGCCCAAATAGGTGTACGACTCCACGTCTTGGAGTGGGGTGCCATTAAGAGAAACCACATTACTATTTGCCTGATTTATTCTCATTATCTTTGTCTTTCCTTTATGGATTTTCAGACCAAGCTGCTGTGATCTCGCATTAAGTATATTTAATTTATCTTGTATCTGATTCCGTGAATGGGACAGAAGGGCAATATCATCAGCGAAGTCCAGATCATCAAGCTGTTTTGTAGGGGTCCACTGAATTCCATTCTTGGTGTTAGCAGTTACTGTTTTCATAGTCCAGTCTATAGCCAGTAAAAATAGGAGAGGCGACAAAAGACATCCCTGTCGCACACCTGTTTTTTATTTCAAATGCATCTGTTAGCTTTCCCTCATGAAGAACTCGACATTTCATGTCTTTATATGTTGCCTTTACTAAGTTGATAATTTTCTGTGGGATTCCATAGTGCCCCATCAATTTCCAGAGAGATTCCCTATCAATGCTGTCAAATGCTTTTTCATAGTCTATAAATCCAATGTAAAGTGGTGAGTTCAGTTCAATGCTTTGCTCTATTATAATACGTAATGTGGCTATCTGATCAGTACAGGATCTGTTGGACCGAAAACCTGCCTGCTCATCTCTTAGCATTTTATCAATAGCATCTTTTAATCTTTCCAAAATAATTCTACTTAATATTTTTCCAGGAACTGACAGCAACATAATTCCTCTATAGTTTTCACACTCCTGTAGATCACCTTTTTTGGGCAGTTTCACAAGATATCCTTCTCTCCAGTCTGCTGGTATTTCTTCGGTCTCTCAGACTTTACTGAATAATCTATGTAGCAATTCTGTTGATGTGTTTATGTTGGTCCTGATGGCTTCAGCTGGGATACCATCTGGGCCTGACGCCTTTCCTTCCTTAAGAAGCTTTATAGCTTTTCTAATTTCCTCTTTGGATGGTATCTCACAGTTGATATTCAGTTCCATTTCTAAAGGCTGGATATCTGGGGGAACCTCTGGGCCTGGTCTATTTAGAAGCATTTCAAAATATTCAGCCCATCTGTCCATTTGATCCTTAGTGTTAGTAAGTACCTTTCCTTGACTATTTTTGATTGATCCAGTTGGCTGACTATATTTACCTACTAATTTTCTTGTGTTACTGTAAAGTTCTCTGAGGTTTCCTTTTGCTGCTGCTGTCTCCGCTTCTTGTGCTAGATCATTAAGATATTTCACTTTATCTGCCCTTATATGCCTCCTAACTTCCTTGTTGGCTTCTGTGTAATTCTCCTGAGCTCTAGCTTTAGCAGCTCTAGTTTTGCTATTGTTTAATTCTGCCTTTTTACTTTTCCTATCTTCAATCAGTTTAATGGTTTCTGGTGTTATCCATGCTTTATGTTTCCTTTCTTTCTTGCCAAGAACTTCTACGCAAGATTCATTCCAGATTCCTTTGATCTGATCCCAGCAGACTTCTGTGTTGACATCTTCAGCTAACTGCTGCAACACCTGGTACTTATTAGAGACCGTAACTGAGAACTGTTCCTTAATTTCTTTATCTCTGAGAAAGCCTACATTATATTGGTTTCTATGATTATAAGATGTTATATATCTTTTTAGTTTCAACTTGATTTTACTTATCACCAGGAAATGGTCAGTAAATACATCGGCACCTCTGAAAGCCCTAACATCGTAAAGGGATGATCTAAACTTTTCGTTAATACAAATGTGGTCAATTTGATTAGTTGTCTTATGGTCTGGTGATTCCCATGTTGCCTTGTGTATTCTTTTATGGGGAAAAATACTTCCACCAATAACATACTGGTTACCTGCACAAAAATTTGTGAACAATTCTCCATTTTCATTCATTACTCCTAGACCATGTCTCCCCATAATTTCTTCGTAACCTGTGTTGTCTGATCCTATCTTAGCATTCAAGTCACCCATCAAAATTTTTAAGTTGCCCTTTCTTTCATTATTTATAATATTTGATTTTCTCTTAATAAGAGTTTTTACTTCTGGAAAAGATAGTGGCTGGTAGGTCTGTAGTTTGTTACTGCCTTCCTTGGCTAAAGCATCTGCGCTTTTATTGCCTTTGATGCCGCAGTGAGACGGAATCCACTGCAAGTGAATTTCTGCATTATTTGACAACAAAGCAAGTTCCTGTGTTAGACTTTGTAGTGTGCTGTCGGTAGGTTTGGACTCAAGGGCCTGTACAGCTGACAGTGAGAAAAACTATCCTGCCTGCGGTGATTTGCAGATTGTTCATATACTGTGCTGCCATCAATAGAGCTGAGAGTTCTGCCTTGTAGTTAAGAGCAAGTTCGTCCGGTGGGGGCTGCTAGGGACACAGTAGTGGCATCTGGGTGTTTTATGTAAACACCTGCTCCACCATTCGTAGTTGCCTCTTTTGCCGATCCATCCGTGTAGATTCTCGTCCAGCTGTCCTGTGGGAACATGTTGTTGAGGTGTTCCATTGTGAGTGCTTTCTTCACTAAAGCGGGCTCAGCATCTTTGTTTCCCAGGTTCGGGATGGATGTTGACACATTGAGTGTCAATAATTCGGAGTCCCAGAAATCGAAAGATAGCTCTTCAGGTGTACATTGTTGGTTAAGTAGTGAAGAGAATGACTTTCCAAATTCCTTCGTTAGATGGTTTAGGCTTGTGCGCTTTATTCTGTTTTTTTTTTGTCCTGGCTGCCAATTTTTCGTGTAGTGGGTGGTTTAGCATTCTCTTCATTTTTTCAGCATTTCCATTTCTACAATAGGTGTAGATTTTATGGCTCCCAGAATTGTACGCAGACTTCTATTTTGCGTTTTGTCTAGTATCTGTTTATTGGAATGGGCTGCTGTTATCCATGACGATGATGCGTATTCGAGAGTTGGTCTGACTGTGCCGGTGTATACCTGCTTCAAGATACAACTGTCTGCTCCCCAAGTGGTGCCTGCCAATTTCTTCATCACACCTTGTTTTCTCATAGCTTTTTTGTTAGTTTCTAGTATGTGATGTTTCCATGTCAGACGACTGTCAAGCTTGACTCCCAGGAAGGTTGGAGTATTGGAGCGTGGAACAGCATCATTGTTGAATTTTAATGTAAACTTTTCCTCCTTTGTAGACAATGAGAAAAGTGTTGCTACAGTTAGATACATTTAACTTGACAACAAACATACTATAAATAATGAATAAATATGGCAGTGGTACAAATTACATTTTTGCATTCAGACACTGATGTTTCTGACATTATATATAAATCATATTTGAACAAAATCCTCGATATTATTCTTGAATAAGCACGTTTGTCAGTGATATGCAGAGGGCGTATAGTGTTAACACAAACAGTAAACACAAAAGGCACATTAAGCTTTAGTTAAAGAGATAGAGAATACAGTACACCTAGCATCACTTACCCTTTCCTTGACAATTTCCTTGATGGCAACAGTTTCTCCACTCTGTATGTGCCTTGCCCGGTACACTTTACCAAAGGAGCCCTCACCGAGACTCTCCCCATATTCATATTCTTTACAGACATCTGTGTCTTCCATGCGAGTGTGAATGATATTTCGTTCAGCGCTATTTTTACGTGGACCTGAAGGTCTCTGCATAGCGATATTGTTACAGTTGGTGCTGTCTCCGAAGCTGGTAACATTGGAAATGTCTGAAGGTAAACTATCCACTGCTGAAGGACTAGCGGAGCTGGATGTACTTGTTTCAGACATCCTAACAGGCAAGTGTGAAATAGTCAAGCCTAAACTTAGAGGGAACTTGTGGGCTGCCTTTTCAAACAAAGAAATTTGAGTTTTAAAACATTATTAGCATGCATTTCCTTTTGCATCTGAAAGCTGACAAATAAAAATACGTAATAATCATTTAATGATCGAAACAATCTTTATTCCTTAAGGTAATTAGGTAATAAGGGGGGCCAAAGAATAAGTGAACATTCATAGAACATCAAAGAATAAAATGGTTCAGGAATCTGGTAAGAATGGAACAAAATCAGCCAGCAGTTAGCCTGTACTACACAAGACCAGCAGGCAAGAAGCTGACCCAAGAAAGTGATGGGGGCAGGCTGTAAAAGAAACTAAAGAAATGCAGTAAAAAATTAACATAATGAACACTAGCAAAAGCTACCAGCTGGCACAAGATAAGAAACTACAGTTAACTCCTCTCTATTATGTTTTATGGCATAAACAGTAGGACAAAAGAACAACTATATAAACATAAATAAATCTGAAATTTTTTCCCAGGAAAATTCACAGAAAAAATATCTTTGTACAAGTCATTATCTTAAAAAAAAAATACATGATTCTGAATGGTGGTAGCAGAAAAGAAATAGCTATGTATATCAAGCTATGCACACAAGCATCCTTTCTGTCATTTAATGTTTTTATGAAACGGGTTGGTTGATTATTATTTGTTGTCAAAATATTTCCAGATATATTTGTCTCTCTACCCATTTTCTCCTTTCTCTTGCTTGATATTTTCCCATTTAAATCCAATTTCTACATTTCAGCTCGTCTGTTGAAATGTCCTATACTATATACTTTATCTTTTCCTTATTATAATAAAATGAGATTTAGTGACATCTGCAGTTAACCAATACTTCAGTTTTTTTTTCTGCCCACGATATTCTCACCGTTTAGAAGATAAAAATCCACACAGTAACCACTCAAAATTTAGTCTGACTGTGCAGATGAGATAGTTCTGTTGGTTACTCACGATGGTTAATCGATGTTAATAACATTGGGCTCTCCTTTAAACTATGGCCGGTTAGTTAGAGTTCAGTCCTTTGGCTGCAGTGCAATTACGGAGTGGAGAGGAGGGAACGAAACAAATGACATAATTACTGTGGGTTGGCGATAGACAGCGTGCAGCGCCCTGCTGTCATCATACGGCTAGGGTTTGGGTTAGGATTAGGGTTTGAGTTAGGGGTAGGGTTAGGGGTAGGGGGTACTCCTGTCAAATCCGGACGAAGAATAAAAAGCCTTTGACGAGTTCTCTCTCTTGGCCGCATTTGACAGGAGAGCCGGGGTAGGGTACACATGTAACGTCGAGTACGTACCCATAATGACCGCCACTATATCTGATAATTTTGATCTCACTTTGTTTTGTGATTCGTGCCTTCTCCACTCCGTAATTGCACTGTAGCCAGGGGACTGAACTCAGACTAACCGGCCGTAGTTTAAAGGAGAACCTAACATTGTTATCTAACTGAATTCTAGTAGTAAAGTAAAAGTAAAAGAGACTACAAAACATGCACAGCTCATGTCTGTTAATGTTATATTCCAAAAATACGGCTTGCCTTGACACACATAAAACTGACAAAGGAAAGCAAATTTGTTACATCAGTTTTTATTCTTTATAAATATAATCCAAACAAGAGTTAGAATAGAAACTAAGAAGAAGTGGTTCCAATTCTCAGTCTCAATCTGATCGTCTCGACAGATGTCAATTCATCTTGATAAATGAGCACTTTTCGTATTTGACTAACACAGAAACTTACACAGGTAATCTGTAATTGGAGCAAAAGTGGCAGGTTCTCTATAATTTTCTATTTTACATGTACTGCCAACTAATATTAACTGCTTGTGCGTGTAACTGCTCCCAAACCAATAATCTCGGCTGTCCAGCCCAGGTAGGAAGTATTCGTCTCCATAGGCGCTCCAGAAGCCACACTCTGCGCATGCGTAGCTAAACTGGTGGACAAATCGTAATAGATTTATTTCGACCTATTTGAGCTTTATAGACGAAAAGGTTTCATAGACGAATGTTGAGGATACGATAGGAAAACAAAGTTTAGGAAGCTTGTGCCCTGAGCACGCTTATCTACAGAGGTCTTTTTCTTCTTCACGCTCACCGGCTGTAAACTTCGGCGGATATTTCTGGTTGTTCGTCCACTTCAGGACTCTAGTCCTGCTCCAGAAACTGAGCGTTGCGTGTCATATCCCTTGTAGTTTTTTCAGTCTGACATTTGCATGCAGACTATTGGTTCCTTGCCTTTCAGGCAGATGTACTCCGACTTCAAAGGAAGCTCCCAATTAGTCGACTTTTAGACAGGCATTGAGTCTATTTTTGCCTCCCCCCCCCCCCCTTTTCCTCATAATGGGGTCACAGAAACCACACGGGAAATCTACGGCGGTGAAACTTACGACTCCAGCACACAAAAATTGAAAGAGAAAGCATGAATGAAAGCCCAGTTACATTATGTTTGGCCTGAGAAACGTAAAAAGGACCCTCTTCAGTGCTGACTCCAATTTTTTATTTGAGTGCACCTATACAAACGTATAGGTATAATAATAGTCACATAAACACAAAGGTTTCATGACAGGGCCACGGATATACACATGAGCTGACGATGCACAAGCACAAAGACACCAGTAAACGAGTATAAGCTCGATATATATTTTGTCCTTTTTTTTTAATACGTATTTATCAATCATAATTAACACCGCCGCTAGAATATATAATTCACGTATACTAGTAATATTAGTAAGATTCTCGAATCATTCTTTACTTCTACTACTGTGGTCTAAAGTCACATATTATTCGCACTATTAGTTATGTTGCTACTGATAATATTTTGACAAATCACACACATATCTTCTCTCATCAACTTTCCAACCTTGACTGCCGGTGAGTAATTGTGTACTTTTTCTCGCCTTTATCACATTAATGTTTTTTGATTCGCGTGTTTCGCTCTCAAGGCGAGCTGAACAGTTGTCACCTTCTTCTTTTGTCGACTCACTGATATCAGGTTGTTGCCCAGTGTCGTGGATTTCTGTATTGTCTTGCGCTTCTCGGGTGGCTTGGGTGATGGATTTGTTTATACTTTTACAGGTTTCAGCTATACCATCCATCCTTCTCTTTCTTTGTCTTCCTCTTACCTTCCTCCCAGATGTTCTACTGTAAGAAGTTTCATATGCTGTCTGGTCTGGCTGCATTCTCACTAGATGGCCGAACTATTTCATTCTTGACCTGTCTCTATAATCCATCATGGTCTTATTCCAACTTTCTCTCCAATGCTGGTATTCGTAACCCTGTCTCGTCTGGTGTTGTTAGTGACCTTGCGGAGACAGCGCATTTTACATGCGGTTATTTTCTGTTTTAGGGCCCTATTCGTTGTCCATGTTTGGCCCAGTTTTCACCACATTTATGATCTGGCCACTCCTGGCTTTAGCTTAAATTCCTTTGGCAGCAAAATCGAATACTTTCAACAGAAATAGACTATAGCTTCTTCATCTTTGCGTCCTCTTTTACCGCTTGAGGTGTCGAGGGAGAATAAGGTCCTGTTTCGTGCTTTTCTGACTGCTTCGACCAAAGACACATCGTGGTACTGTAGAGTTTCTCTGATGTTGTCTGGTAATCCTTGTTTCAGCTTCATAGCAAACCGGTCACCCCATTGTTGCTCTGCGCCTGTGCCAACGAAAAACACACGTAGCTCAGTGTCACGCGATGCACTCAACTCAGAAGCTGGGCGACGAAACTATATCCTTCCAGTCTACAAATGGAGCAAAAATGCAACGGCCACCGTCTGGCAGAAAAAAAAATTTGCCACGGCTGAAGAAAAAAAAAACAATAGGCGGCCGTGCCTAGCGTCCATGTTTATGTTCTGTCCATATTGTTGTTGGTCTACCTTTTGCTCTACGTCCCTCTCCTCTTTTGGTATATGCCTTGAATGGTAAAGCACCAGAAGGCATTCTCTCCAAGTGGGAAAACCATTGATTTGCTATCTTTCCATGTACTTTAGAATTGGTTCTGTGCCGACTTTATCTTGTGTGACCTCATTCCCGATTTTATCTATTCTGGTCACTCCTCAGACTATGGCTACTCTTTAATATTTGTGCACCTAAATATGGGTCACGACGCATGGTAAACTGCTAACATGGATAACGCCTACAGGAAGGTTAATGCCGCGCCATGATGCATACAGATGTGACCGAAAGACATCATCATTGACACAGACGCTTGGGTGAGATCAGCTGCAGACCGACCCCTTTTGGAGGCAGATAGTGAAAGACAGAAAACCAGCTTCATTGTGTGGACTATGTGGCAGAGATTGCCACTCCCAAACTGAAATTTAGTCAGCGCAGATGTTGTTCATAAAACCCGCGGTACAATTCCATGGTTCCCAGTTACAGACGGCTACCTACTAAAGGGTGAGAATATATTGAACAGGCTGCCTCCGTGGCTTAGGCGTTGCGAGTCCGACTCGTAATTCCAACGTACCGCAATCGAAACCCACTGCTGGTTGCGTTGATTTTTTTAATCATAGTATGGTGCGTCGCAGGTCCACCCAGCCTAAAATGGGTACCAGGATGTATATTCTGGGAAAGTAAAAATGGCCGGTGTAATGCTTACCACATTACCCACCTAGTGCCGATTGGTCTGTACAAAATATGGGTGCTCTTCTTATATGCCCGATAGGTTCTAAAGGCCCACATCACGAGAAAGAGAAAACTGGAGTACATTGTGATGGTAGGAAAGCTGGGGGGTGAAAGAAGCAGAGGGATTTTGGCATCCGCCTCGAGCGCTGAAGGACCCGGGTTCAAACCCCGGTGAAGGGCGGAATTTTTTCACGTGGACTTCTAGTAATTTTCTCTAGTCTCTGCTTAGTAAGATCGAACGCCCTTGTGTAGTGTTGCGCACGTAAAAAATACCTTGGCAGTTGGATTTCGAAAAAAGAATCCTCACGGCGCTTCTTCTTTACGTCCTCTTTTATTGCTTGTGTCGAGGGAGATATAAGGTCATGGTTCGTGCTCTTCTGGCTGCTTCGACCAAAGACACATCCTGGTACTGTAGAGTTTCTCTAATGTTATCCTTCCATCTTGCTATTGGTCTGCCTCTTGCTCTAAGTCCCTCTCCTCTTTTGGTATATGCCTTGAATGGTATAGCATCAGAAGACATTTTCTAACGGTGCTGCTTGGGCAAAATTTTGAATTAAAAATGTGCCTAAAGTAGTTTCTGCACTGTGCTGAGATTCTTCAGAATCAGGCTTTAAGTACAAGTAGAACGGAGCATTTATGGGTGACAGCCGTGTACCATGATGTTCATCCGTTGAATAAACATAAACAAATAGAAGCAGAGGGAGACCAAGAGAGAAGATAGTGTGATATCTTGGTATAGAGGATAATCTGTTTCAGAACTGATTGGAAGAAGATTATGGATAGACACGACTACCAAAGCCACACTGCATGGAGTATATGAAGAATAACTTTCATATTCAGTCAAGTTTAAATACATAAATAGAGTTTAAATTACCAATAGCGATCCCTCGTGTGGGTTCTGGGGCCCCATTGTGGAGAAAACAAGAATAGACCCACTGCCTTCCCAAAAGCATGTCGTAAGAGTAGACTAATTGGGGAGCTTCCTTTGAAGTCGGAGTGCATCTGCCGGAGAGGCAAGGAACCAACAGTCTGTATTCTGGAGCAGGACTGCAGTTCAGTAGTGGACGAGCAACCAGAACCTTCCGCCAGAGTTTACAGCTGGTGAACGCAAAGAAGAAAGAAGAAGAAACGAATAGCGATGTAAATGAATATCGATGCTGAAGTTCAGCTGTAGGAAGAGGGGACGTAATAATAAGTTACCATACAGAAGCGTCCTACACCCTAATTACAGACCTTGTAGTAGTAACAGTAGTAGTAATGGAGTAGTAGGAGCAGTAGTTGTTTATTGTTGTTGTAAGAAAGGAATCCACTGTGAGCCTGACCATAGGACAAGACATTAATTACGATTTCATACGCCAGCGGTTTACTTACTGGTTTTGCCTTGAGCACACGGGATTAAGTCCGTCTAAAGGCAAGTCAATGGATATAGATCCGGGTAGTTCGTGTATGTACCTGATTATCTATACGCCGGGGTGCCATTGTCTCCTGTTCACTGTGACCAATTGAAAACTCGATGTCATCATCTTCAGTCAACGTAATCATTATTTTAATGAGAAGATTTCAAAACGAATCTCACGTAGGACCAGTAAGCTCCACAGTATCGCAGACACAAACGATAAATGAACTTTGCGGCTAGAAAGCCTTTAACAGCACTGAAACGAAAATACAATATTACAAAGTAAAATTTAAAAGAATAAAATAAGGAAAAGGGTGATACGAATAAGTTCTTTATATATATATATATATATATATATATATATATATATATATATATATATATATATATATATATATATATATATATATATATATATATATATATATATATTAGGGCTGTACCGAATATTCGCTTCGTATTCGCTTCGGGGCCAAATAGTGGACCCAATAACTATTCGGTATTCGGCCGAATAGTTGCTGTCGGGCCGAATACGAATAGTGGTTACCTCACAACCGTTTCTGGACTGGTGGAAAAAAAAAACATCAAGACTTCCCACCTTGGTTTATACTGTGAAGCATTATCTTTGTGCACCACCTACGAGCGTACCAAGTGCCCCTTTATTTCCATCTTGCATGTGTTGCGAGTATAGTGTTTTTAGGTGTGTTGCTGTAGAAACAAAATGCAACACTTAAAAATGTAAGAGGGGCAGAAAAGCAAGTGTTCTAGTGTTGTCGGCTTGATTTCTTTGAGTGGAGTGTCCTCTTCGTTGATTCTTTGAAGTAACGGGAGTTCGTCATCATTTATGGGTGTTGTATCTGTTCTTTCGTCGTCTCGTGGAAACGGCAGCGGCTGAATGTTTTAATCGACGTTCGGTTTCTTGATTGTCTTTGTTGTTTGATCTTCTGGCGTTGGCCGCCCGGCGTCTGGTTTCGTGAGCTCGCGGGGGGCTGGGCGACTTGTAAGGACGGCACTGTTTTCTTCGTCGGCGTTATTTTTGTATTTGATGTTTGGCCTTGCGGGTTTTCATTTTGACTCTCTGTATTTGTCGTATTTTCCTGTTTAGTACAGCTGGAAATACCTTCAGTGAGACAAAAAGCTGGCCTAATGCTGACAACATGGAACGAAGGTTTTTCATGGAGGTGTGTCAGCACACAAACTAATACGTGCTGCAGGAGATCGCAGATTGTGGCGAGGCATAATCGCCCATGCCAGCCGGCAAAGCACATGATGATGATGATTCACTATTCGTATTCGTATTCGGCCGAATAGTTGGTCCAGCTATTCGTATTCGGCCGAATAGTGAAAATCACTTTTCGGTACAGCCCTAATATATATATATATATATATATATATATATATATATATATATATATATATATATATATATATATATATATGTGTGTGTGTGTGTGTGTGTGTGTGTGTGTTTGTGTGTGTGTGTTTGTGTGTGTGTGGTTATATCAAAGAAGAAGATAACTCCACGTTGTGATATTTCAATTGAAGGAAAAAGACTTAAACCAGGTCAATAAATGCAAATATCTGGGAACAATTATATTATCAGATGGAAAATGTTTGAGAGAGATTAAAAGCAGAATAGGTCAAGCGAAAACTGCATTTCAGAAAATGAAAAATATGCATTAAAGCGCTTTCATTTAATGTCAGAAAGAGGGTGCTAAAATGTTACATAGAACCTGTTCTGTTGTATGGCAGTGAATCTTGGAATGTTAGTGAACAAATTAAGAAGAATTTAGAAGCAATAGCGATGTGGTTTCTGAGACGAATGTTATGAATACATTGGAAGACCAGAATAACTAACAACTATTGCTTGAAAGAAGCTAATGAAAGTAGATCTCTATACACAACATTAGGAAAGAGACAAACACTGTTCTTTGGCCACATAATGAGAAGAGAGAAATATGAGAACATCGTGACAACTGGAAAGATCAGTGGAAAAAGCGGTAGATGCAGACCAAGAGAGATGATGCTGGATGGGCTGAAACGATGGCACGGAGGGATATCATCAAGAGAGCTGTCCCAGGCAACCAGGGATCGTGATCTGTGGTGACGCATGAGGTAGTGAGGGAATTGGGAATGAAAAGAGAGTTGCTAAGTGAAATAAAAAAAGAGATAAGTGAAATATTTTGGCCACATTAAAAGACATAACAGTATTGTAAAGATCATCCTAGAGGGAAAGGTTCAAGGTAGGCGAGCAAGAGGCAGACAGCGTTACAAGTGGGAGGATGACATCAAGAGATGGACGAACAGCAGTATGAGTGAGTGTACATCAAGGGCAAGAGACAGGGTTTGTTGGAGATCCATTGCTGCCAACCTTCATTGTGGAGACGGCACCTGATTGATTGATGAGCGCCTACGCCAGTTGGCAGGGCACATGATGATATATATATATATATATATATATATATATATATATATATATATATATATATATATATATATATATATATATATATATATAACATATATATATGTGTGTGTGTGTGTATATATAATGTAAATAATTATAATATTCCCCACTGGTAAGCGTGCTGAGACATGGTTAGCCATCTCTCACAATCACCGGCCTCAGAAAATGTCTATGTGCACTACAACCAGTTTCATGCATCGGTATCATAAACTTCAATCAGGGCAATAATTAGAACGTGCCTCGGACCGTAACTCTTATCCTGTTTTATGTGCGTTCACCGTGACCAGTTCTATCCTCGATTACCTTAATTTCAGTCATGTGTCAAACTGATAAGCGAGTTTAGACATGGCTCGCCATCTCACACGATCACCAGGCTCGGATCATGTTGATGTTCTTATCCCGTATGATTAACCTTCTAGGTATTTACCTCTTCTCTGTCTTCTCTCTCCCCCTCCCCCGCGTCTGTTTCACCCACATTTTCATCATTATCACCATCATCATTTTTTTTTTAGTGTGGGCAGGTTAGTTTCTTTGATTATTAATTAAATATAAGCAGCGACAACAAAGTAGTTTGTTATAATATTTTTTCAACTGGTTGATGCAGATTTTTTCCTGTCACCATGGAATGTGTAATGCTCCCTCCCCTCCCCCACCACTTAACGGAGCTATATGCGCACAAGTGTCTAAATATTTGAAAGGTTTTGCTTAGTGAGCACAAACAGTTACAAAGCTCTTTGTTTTAACGGTTTATATCTTGGGTTATTTAAAGGACTTCCATGACTGTACTTAACAGATCTGGCTTCAGAGCTTGACACATCAACATATCACTTCCTAGAACAGCTTGTTACGTCTGCAGTTTTCCGCAGGTCTGGACTTTTCGTCTAAACGATGTTTCCGTGTCATAAAAAAAAAAAACCAGTCAATGTATCTATCGGAACTTATTGAAAGAAGTAGAAAGATAGAAGCACACACTAGACAACACAAAAATCGAAAGCTATAGTTACCGTGAATGGAGCCTGTCACTTCCAAATGGCGTGTGCGCCTCTTTATGCAAACAAAAGCACTAAGGACATGGTCAACTAGGTACCCCCCCCCCCCCCCCACCCCCCACCCCAAAAAAGGTTTCTTCATTGGCCATGTCTAACAGCTTGAAATCCACAACTATGGAATATGGACAGAATTAATCTCAAACCATTGGAATGGCACGATAGGTTACATACATTTATGTTAACGAAGCATAGGTCGAATAACAAGCACAGCATCGATTTACACACACGGTTAACCGTAATGCTTTGTCTAGAATACACACAATATTAAAAAAGGTATTTGACTGGTGTCGGCTCTGTGGCTAAGTCGATGCGAACGCTTCGTAATGCCAGGATGCCAGGTTTGATCCCAGGTGCGGGCCATGCGCCTTGTATTGGTTTCGACAGTGGTATCAAGAAAGCCGACCGTCCAGTAAGCAATGGCAAACTACTAATTTGCCTAGAAAAACCACACAACAACCAGGGGCTGTTGGGGTTGGTTCTGTAACGTCCTGTAAGTAAAGGATACGCAACTAACCTTATTTTTTCTTCTTCTTTGCGTTCGCCAGCTGTAAACTCTGGTGGAAAGTTCCGGTAGTTCATCCACTTCTGGAGTGCAGTCCTGTTCCAGAACCTGAGTGTTGCGTGTGCATCCGTGTTACAGATCTGACTCATTTGTATGCAGACTGCAGGTTCCTTGCCTCTCAGGCAGATGCACTCCTGCTTCAAAGGAAGCTCCCAATTAGTCGACTCTTACGACATGCTTTTGGGTAGGCAGTGGGTCTATTCTTGTTTTCCCTATAACAGGGCCCCGGAACCCACACAGGGAAACTACAGTAATGATTTGATGTTAGTATAAGATTAAGCTAATGAGAGATACGTTTCTGCAACAACAAGAAGAAATGAGCAAAGATTCGCCAGACAAGCTCCGAATTAGGAAATTAAGGGATTAAGGATGCGAGGAGTCCCAAAAGAAACTGAAATGAACGTTGAAGAGAGAAGCCAAAGGTGCTGGACTGGATTCCATCCATGATATTGAATTGATCCCACAGGATAGAATGGAATGAATAAATAAACTGCGAGACTTGTATGACATAAATGAATGAACGAATTAGATGCACGCTAAGGGCATCACTTAAAGCCCTTAAAATAGACCCTGACACTTGGGAGCCTGCTGCACAAGACTGGACTACATGGTGGAAGTATATTTGAAGCGGAGCAGCAACCTTCGAGGCTTCAAGAAAAAGGGGCAGATGCACAGAGCAGGCGGGCTAGAAAGACCCGTACTACATGTCCCTTACCTACAGACACAGTTTCCTGCCCCCATTGTTCTAGATCCTTCATGGCTGGCACTGGGCTTAGAAGTAGCCTATCATCATCATCATCATCAGGTGCCTTGCCGACTGGCGTGAGCTATCATGCCTCTCCACAATGCGTGATCTCTTGCAGCATTTATCAGTTTGTGTGCCGACACACCTCCATGCCATGCAATAAGACTGTCAAGAATCTTCTCTCGTTGTCTTCCTCTATCCCTCCTTCCACAGATCCTTCCAGAACTTTACTAATGTTTCATGACGGATGAAAGAAAGAGTGGTCCTCATCATATCCTGTTTAAGTTCAAGGGTCTGGATCCGAATAAGGATGTTTATGGAGGTACCACTGTATTCTATTATTTGTGTATCAATGCTTAATTTTTGTTGAAACGATATGATGTCTCAACAACCCGTTAGTTAAAAAAAAAAAAATTAATGCCATAGATGAACTAGTAACCAAGACAACAAAAAAATGGCATTATTTGATATCAGATCTTTCACAGTTGTATTATGGAAAATTGTTCGATTCCAAACAGTACAGTATTTTCAGACGACACTGATGCTTTAGTGAATAAAACCATGTTTAAATTTAAAATAAAAGGCATAAGAGTTTAAATTAAATTCAATAAAGGAGTCAATGTAAATTACTAACTTGATTAGATTTAATGTAACGTCGATAAATCAAATTTAAATACCATTATTCACACACAAATTCAAAGTTAAACAATAAACAAATTTAGTCAGTTGGTTTTACAGAAGTTTATTCCATGATATTTCAGTAACCAAAAGTTAACAAAATGTAGATTACATTTACCAAAGCTAAAAAAAAAGGCAACCCGTCACAAATGTCAAAATCTTTAAATTGTTTTGACTGTCCCATGTAATCAATTATTCCTCTTGACATACTGGATGAACAATTCTTGATTGGGAATCTTCTTCTTAGCATTTACTGGTGGGAAGTTCTGGTTGTTCATCCACATCTGGACTTTGGTCTCGATCCAGAACTTGAATTCTGTGTGCACTTCAACCTTGAAGGAAATACTCCTAATTAATCATCTCCTATAAGATGCTTGTTAGGGAGGCAGAGGGTCTATTCTTTGTTCTCTGAAACAGAGCTCCAGAAACCACCGGAATGAGAAGGAATGTCACTTAACTATTTTTAGAAGCCCTTTTAACAAGCCATGCAGATGATTAGAGAATATAATGTAAAAGTAAAGTAAAAGTAAAGATCCCTTTTCATGCCTTTAGGCGCATCAGGCATATGAGAAGAGCACCCATTGTTTTGCAGACCAATCGGCACTCCGTGGGTAATGTGGTCAGGATGACGCCGGCCGTCTTTACTTCCCCAGGACACCCATCCTGGTATCCATTTTAGGCTGGGTCGACTTGCGACAGCTTATACCATAATGAAAATCCACGCAGCTAGCAGTGGGTGGAATTACAAGCTGGTGCCATTGGAATTGGAACTCTTTACTTGCTGCTAAAGATGGGGACGGAGCGCTTATGGTGGTGTCCCGAGTGCTGTGATGCTAATTCTTAATTCAGCAATCCTTTTTGTCTTGCAGTGACAGAAACTTTAATATAAACTCAAGGATACAAGCAGGGATATATGAATAAATATGTACACCAAATTCAGTTACAGTCATTTTTGAAAAAGAAAGACATTTTAACAAAATACTTTGTATAAATTAAGCTGTTATTACTTAAATTTCATACAATCACCAATGAACTAAAAAAAAAAAAAAAAAATTCATGTCATGTAATTTATTGGACAAAAGATTATCACAACGATATCAACATTTATTAAATATATACTTTATCAAATAGTTTAATGGACACATGAGTTAAACAAATGATCTTCATTCCCCCCCCCCCCCAAAAAAAAAAAAATCATTTGAAATTGTATACTATTATGACTAATAAAAGTGTAGGGCACCCAAATACAATATATGTATATTAACAACTACATTAGGTGTGTAGTAATAGCAGCTTATACAGTGGAACCTTGCTTAACGAGCACCTCGCATAACGAGCAAAACAAATTGTAAAAAAATGACTTGCTTAACGAGCGACGTTTCGCATAACGAGTGGCGAGGAGAGGGAAAGTCCCGAACTGTGCATATGTTACATCAGTCTGTGTTTAGCACTCATTCGAGTAGCATCGTGATTGTGATCACACATTTTCTCAAACTTGTGTTATATTGTGATATATGTACATGAATACTCCAGGCCTACAAGGTGACCTCTTTGAAGAATTTAAGTTTGTCAAGATCCAGTTTCTGACTCCCAACACCACTACGTTACTCCAGCCCATGGACCAGCAAGTTATTTATAACTTTAAGAAACTCTACACTAAAGCACTCTTCGAGCATTGTTTTCAGGGGACTGAAGGGACCAATCTCACTCTCAAAGAGTTTTGAAAAAATCACTTCCACATCGTTGCCTGCCTCAAGATGATCAACAAGGCAGGGGAAGGGGTTACCAAGAGAATCATAACTTCTGCTTGGAAGAAGCTTAGGCCGGAGAGCGTTGTCAATTTGTGACTTTGAGGGGTTCGAGACAGTACCTGTGGAACCTGTAGTCAACGAGATTGTGTCTTTCGCCACTATATTGGGATTGTAGGTGGATAACAGAGATATCAAAGAGCTTGTGGGAGAGCACAGCCAAGAGCTGACCACACAAGAGCTTATGGAGTTGCATTGTTTTTCACAGCAAGAAGTTTTGGAGGAGAGTTTGTCAGAGGAGGAGGTAACAGAAAAACAACAATCTTCTGGCAAAATAAGAGAAAAGCTAAAAGCATGGGAAACTGTTGCATCTTACATAGAGAAGCATCACCCTAATAAGGAAGTGGCTATGCGCGTTGCAAATTTATTTAATGATAATGCTGTGTCCCATTTTCACCAAATTTTGAAGCGTTGGCAAAAACAAATGTCTCTGGACATCTTTCTGGTAAAAAAAAATTTTTTTTTAGCTATGTATCATAATTATGTCGACTTTTTTTCTCTGCAAATCGAATTCGCATTCCAGGTGGGTTCGTTCTGCTTTTGAAAAAAAAAATGAAGATGATTCACTCCCCTTAACAATATGTATATAATTTTCTTTGAATAAACGTTATACATAGCATTTTGTAAGTATTTTTTTTTTTTTTTGACATGGAACGCATTATTGTATTTTACATTAATTAATGTGAGAAAAATTGTTTCGCGTAATGAGTGTTTCGCTTAACGAGTATGATTCTGGAACGAATTATGCTCGTTAAGCGAGGTTCCACTGTACTTGTGACAAGTTGACTCTAGTAATACATAATGAATGAACGAATGAACGTTATTTTCAAAGGGTCACAAATTGGGCACACAGGCCTGTCTTACATTCGGCCCTTCCAAACGTTCACCTGTCAAAGGATAGTTGTATTTTATCAATAAAGTGTGTTATGATCATGTAATAATATGCAAGTGAATACAGAGAAAAAACACAAAGGTATGGGTGGTAAAATCAATGCATACTTTTGTGCGCGCGCGCACACACACACATCCACAAACACACACCCACCCACTCACATACCCGCCGGCATACATAAATACACACACCCATACACACACATACAGGCAGACATACATACACACAGACAAGCTCACACACACACATACATACAGTCAGGCATACATACATACATTATAGGGAACTACGGCGTCAAAATTGTCACAGCTAATGCTAAACCTAACCCTACCCCTAAGCCTACCCCTAACCCTAACCCTACCCCTAACCCTACCCCTAACCCTACCCCTAACCCCTAACCCTTACGGCAACCCTAACGCTACCCCTAATCCTAACCCTAACCCTACCCCTACCCTTAACCACGCAAATTTATCGGTCATTAAAGCATACAGATCGGCAAAACAAAACAAAAACAAAAAAAACCCCAGATATTCCCTCAGTGTAAAAAAAAACCCAGATCTGGGGGACACACCCAAGCATTGGCAGCCCTGATGTCGACATCACTGTCTTGTTTGATTCGTGACTTTTTCCACTACTTGTTTTGAGTGCGGCCAAGGGAGAGAACTCCCACTAAACTGAACTAAGTCGTCCAGCCCGCGTCCAACCCTCGTCCGGATTTGCAAGGAGAGCCGAATATTTATATGGGAATAATTGAGATAATTTGAGATGTACCGTTTTATACCTGTTTCTAGTTTTTCTAATGCGTCTTTATGAATAACATTAAATCACCTAATTTGAATTTCGCTATTAGTAATTTTATTGTTTAGCTGACTTTGGGTAATTCTAAAAATATGAAACTGATTGTTAAGCCTAACAGACAGCTAAGATAGTTTGCCAAGCAAATGATAAATATTTAGATGACCTATTCAGAGGCCATCTTTGTTTAGCCAAGGATTACAATTGGGTAACATAATATTTTTTTGTATTCAGAACTATTATTTCTTTGGTATGGACTTTTTCTAGATGTACTCACTAGGTAGAACTGGCATGTGTTAAGGTCATCACGTAGTGATGTAATGTAAAGCTGCAGGGTTCAACTGCATGAGATGCTCAGTGTCACGGTTCCAGCGGTGGGCGGGATGTACATTAGTGTACAGTGACGGGTTAACCTGAGTATCACCAGCAGGTCCTTCACTGGAAACAGATATCTGGGGAATAGCACTATTACTTAACAGTGCTTCTGTAGATCTGCCCTGGGAAGACTGCCTAACAGGCAATGGAGTAACAATTCATGATGAAGTTTTAGCCTGAGAGATAAGACATGGGTTGTCCTGCACAGGAATGTGAACCGGGATTGAAGATGAGTTTGAAGTTTGAGTGGAGGAAGTGTTTTGAGCATTCTGAGAGAAGGCCACAGGGCACTGTGTTCTTTCAGGATATTTAATTTTCTTCACTGTAGTGAATCTCATTTTCTCCCAGTTATTTTATGCCCGACAGATGACGTCAGTAATAAATGTGAGTGGAATATTTTGACTCTAACTGGGACGGCACGGGGATTGTTGAGTCTGAACTTCACGGGAGTTACAGAAAAAGGCTGATAGTCAAACTTTGTGTGAAGTAATTATTCACGTGAATAGAAACGTTGACTGTCGAACTTCATGCAAAGTACGAGAAATCATGTGCCACGCACCATGTCCAGCCAAATGGAATTCGTGAGACAGAAGGGACACGGAATATTCGGGAAAAACAAAGTGGGGATTAGAAGACTATATAATAGCGTAGAAAGGGCTGAGAGGCAGTCTCGTTTGGGCCCAGGAACAGAGTGCATGGACAACGATGGAAGATGTGTGGATTCAACATGTGTTGAGTGAATTTGTTCCAGTCCAACTTGGCAAAAAAGCTTGCAGGCAAGATGTCTGCGGGCTGAGTTAGTTTTTCTGTCAGGACAGCTGTTAGTGTTTTCGTTCATTATGATAGTGTAGGATGATTGTGATTTCGAACAGAAGGTAATAGATACTTTTTATATTTATAATGTGTGCCTGGACAGTAGTCTATTTCATGTGCCGGCTGTGTAAGCCGCGAGTAGAAGATTAAAGTGCTGAACAGTATCGTGTTGTTTTTCCAGTGGTCCATTTTTTGCTCGTTGTGTGATGTCGGTATGTGAGATAGCCAGCGTGCGATGATGCGAGCCAGGTAGAAGATAAAAGAAAGTCATCACATTCACCAAAATACTGCTTCCTAATACCACATATTATTTAGCTGCCCCAGCTTTTTATTAGTTACTAGCTGTACCAGGCCACACGTTGCTGTGGCTCAGAATGGTGAAATGGAGAGGAAAGAAAATAGCTCTCAGCTAACAGTGTCTGTCATATCCACACCCCCCCCTTCCCCAAATCATATCTTTCTCTCCAAAGGATTGAAAAATAATCCATGGCAAAATTATTAAAATAGAAATAGTTAAGAAATGAGAACCCTCTCCCAATCATATTATCCTCTCTGAAGGATGGGACAGTCACCATGTGACGAAATATTGTAACTGAATTGAGCTTGGCATCCGTGTCCACCCAGACTTAAATTGGTAGCATTAACTTGTACTGTGAAGTAAATATGGCCAGTGTAACAGCTACCACATCACCCATCCAGTACCAGTACTACTGCAACCACTACCACCACCATCACCATCACAACAACAACAACAAAAACTGTCACTACAGTCTCTGTAGGTCGGTGTAGAAAAGAGGAGTTAGCGCCGCATGCTGTCGCCATGGACTATTTAGTTTAATGTTGCCCCCGACATAGAAAAAAAAAAACTTCATCACGTAACCAGTGATGGAACCCACAGTAAAAAGTACACTATACTCACGAATAGCGGAGAAAAATAACCCGCACCCGTCATCTCTCCCTCTCCGAAGGAACAATTTTTAACTGACCTTGGCATCCGTGTCCACCCAAACTAAACTGGACTGTAAGCCGTCTTAGTTAACAGTTTCTGTCATCACTGAAGCGTCGCGGGGAAGCTAATTGGGACTTAACTGAAACCGGATGTCTTTGGGCGAAAGGCGCAGATATCGCAGCCTAGCTGTAACCCACAACATAATGTGGCAACCACCCTTTTAAAGGAAAAAGAACAATTATCACCCAATTGAACAATGGTCACCGGCGTGAAGGATGGAATACTTACAACTATACTACCGAAGACTGAAGAGTTTACGTCAGATATCGCAGCCTAGCTGTAAACCACACCACAACGTGCCAACGGCCCTCTCGAGGGCTAACGAAGATTACCTATGACATGACCATTGAGCATCAAGTCGCCGCTGTCGCAGGCTAGCTGTAAACCCCAAAACCAAAAAAAAAAAAAAAAAAAAAAAAAAGGCGTAGAAATCGCAGCCTAGCCATAAACCACAACACAACGTGCCAGCCGCCCAGCTAAAAAAAAAATTATATCACCTAGCAGGGATTATATAGTAATGCAAAGTTCAAAAAGAGCTAAGCAGTTAAAAATGGCCAATCAACTAAAAACAAATCTGGACCGGCAACGAAACAATTAATGATTTGACCGTTGCTGGAGCTTTGTCGTTCATGGTTTGTGCGATTTTCTGAAAAAAAAATCATGCTTTGAGTGAAAGGCAACGTTGTGTAAAAAATCGAAAGCAATTGGTTCAGTAGTGTCCGAGTCTATATTTAACAAACTGGGAAAATTAACATTTTTATTAATATACTAGATGGATAAAATTGTAGAACTGATGAAGCAAAGGCAGCATTTATAAAAATGAAGACTATTTTATGCAATTTTTATTTGCCATCTGAGATGAGGAAGAGAATTCTCAGGAGCTACATAAATCCTATCCTAATACATGGAAGCAAACTATGGACAGTTGGTCGATTTGCGAAAAATTATTTGGAAGCTGTGGAGATGTGGATTTATAGAAGAATGAGAATACCCTGGACAGATTAAAAAGAGTGATGAGGATGTCTTGAAAGAAACTGACCCACAAAGAGAACTGACTGCCCACCTCAGAAGGAGACCAACATCCTTTGGACTTGTCATGAGAAGGAGAAAACTGCAGTACATTATGATACTGAGAGGAGCAAAGAGGCAGAGGGAGGCTGAGAGAGAAGATGCTGGACAGTTTGACATTATGGTATGAAAGATCATTTGTATCAGAATTGATTGAAGGTACATGAGACAGAAGGTTGTGGATGGACATGGCTACTGACGCTACATGGCATGGGCCTTAACTCTTTGAGTCCCAAGGAACACATCATACGTTCATAGGTTCCTACCTAGAAGCCCAATGAACGCATGATGCGTCAATTTCATTACTTTATTTACTACCCCTGAGGCCTGTGATGCTAAACCCCCTGGGACTCAAAGAGTTAAGAAGAATTAAACTCATGTGGCCATCAAACTGTGTTGTAAATTATGCTTACAACAACTCTCTCTCTCTCTCTTGTTGTACCCCACCAGCACATTCACACAAGCAATAAAAACAGGTGACACAAAGTGGCACCATGCCGATGAGGATCACCCGGGGAGAGGTCCAAGAAACCCCTTTCAGCCGTTTGGTCATATTTATGGCCTGGTTATATTCAGGGCCCCCGGCAAAAGCCGAGAGGGGAGCTTCAAATAACTAAAAATAGCCAATAGCCATCAAACATGGGGACAAATATATTGTTATGCGTACAATAAAAACGTTGATAACAAATTGTGTGACTATCTATATTATTATATGATATTAATATATCACAATAGGTGAAATACAAAACTATGAGACAATTTTTTTGTTCAGAATTTGTTTGAACAACAATGCACTGTCATAAAAAAAAAGCCTATAAATACAAAATGTATCCTGGATAAATTATCAAGGTATTTTGTGCAGACACTGGTGGCAATGTTGTAATGGTGTATTCATGAATTATCTCCCTTGGTTTACGAGTTAAACTCTTTGGAAGACTACAAGTCAATCAATAACTATTTAACTCTTTCAGGCCCATGAATTTTGACAGACTTGGCCCACATTAATTTCCCTTTACAAAAAAAAAAAAAAAAATGGCAGAGGGGGTGGTGTGAAAAAAGGCAATAGAGAATGCAAATTACTTCTAATCCCTATAAAAGTATATATTTTTTTGAAGAGAAATTAATCTAAATTTTGAATATGATGATAAGTATATGTTTAATACTGTTATTGTTAGGTGGAAAGAAGAAATCAGCAGATGTTAATTTCACAACAACATAATTTTACTCCAAAAAAAAATGCTTCACTTACAATGGTTTTGCAGCCACAAAAGCAGTGAATATCTAAATTTGAGAATAACACTTTAAAGTTTGTTCAATTTCCTTACAAATTCCAAAATTATAACAAGTTTCTGGGTTAGTTTAGCACTCAGGGGCTCTTAGTTCTCACACAGTGCTGAGCAAAATTTCAGAGAAAAAAATGTGCCATCACACACACACACACACTATTTATATTTACTATTTACTTTGTACAGTTATATACAGACTGTAGCTGCAATGCAACATTCTCTGTGTAAACTCATTAGAATCGCTAGATTCCCAAACAGCTGATCGCTTAGCTGCTGCTGGTGAATATTCATCCTCCGAATCACTTTCCGAAAAATCTAAATTTTAATTATCATTTTCAGAATTAAAAACATCTGACTGAAACAATTTCAGAGCTTTAGCCGCTATTGTCCCTGGACTGGCTTTCATTCTTTAGCCTGAGCTCATTGTCCAACACCACCACTGAATTGTTGGAATGGCTCACTCTTTTTTGTCCAGTTACAATCTTCAAGAAGCAGTTTGCTCATTTCAGGTGCAAGATTGGCAGCCTTTTCAGTTTCACGAGCATTTATGAAGTGAACATCCATAAAGTGTGTGTTTGTGTGTATGTGTGCACGCGCAGGTGAGTGAGTGTGCGGGTGCAGGCAGGTGCATGTGCTCATGCGCACACGTGTGTGTGGGTGTGTATGTGGTGCTTGCACGCACGCACCTCTACAAAATTTCAGCTTGAAAGCTTAGCGGGATTTGGGATAAGACCAACTGCAAAGTATTACACCTCATGCACGTTACACAGAAAATTGTGAAGAAGATATTTTATTTGTTGCAATTTTGTTGTGTGTGGAATGACAATGCATTGTCATCAACAAAACATATATATAATATAATTTGTGCTCAAGCTCTTTCCCCCATTATTTAAATAGATTTTATTCAAAGACTACATAAAATACTGGACATTGAAAATGACCATTAAAACAGTTTATTTTTAAGAATATCTTTTTCATCACACTACATTAATGAACCAATAAAACTTAGTTTTTTCAAGGGTGACAAAACAGTATGAGATTGTCAATGAGCAGGACAATTTTAACTATTCAGTTTTTCCATAGTGAATTAAAAGATGAATACATTTTCAAAACAAAAACAGATGCATAAAACAAAATTTACTTGATTAAAGTATGAATTTTAGCCAAGTATGGTCTGAAGCACAAACTACTGATAAACAAAACCATTACAGTTCCAAAAGAACATTGCTAAAACCAAAACTTTAGTACAGAAAACATGGGTAACAAATGTCAATAGTTGTTTACACCAAGTGAGATTCCACTCTCTGCAGATCAAGAGACTAGAGATAAAGATTGTGACTCTTCCAGTTGAAAACCAACATCAGGGTCATTACATTTAGCATTCCTGGCTCTGAGAACACCAGTTCTAAACTTCATGCAGTTTGAGAGCTAATATATGCACCCCCATATCACAAGCTCGGTGGCAGACAGTTCTTAATCAAACCCAGCAGTGATCAGCTTCTCTTTCATTCCAATGTGACCAATGAACTGAATCTCAGTTATTCTTCAGAGCTAAGCAGTCAGTCAGTCAGTAATCTGTCCTTTGCAGAACTCTGCTCCCATAACAACCTTCCGGAAAACTTCTTGATCACAAGCAAGATGTCCGGCATCTAATACACCCATCTGGAGATCATCCGCCACATCCTGCACCCATCTTCTATTTGGCCTTCCTCTTCCTCTCTTCCCAGGCATATACCCCATTATTGTTTTCTCTAAACTTTTGTGACATTTCAAGTGACCAAAATATTTCAATTTTCTGTGTTTATTGTCTTTAATAGCCAACCTTCTTCAATACTCAGTTCTTGAAGTATGGATGCATTTGTTCTTTTCTTTACCCATGATATTCTTCAGAACTAAGCAACATGGTGAAAACCCACATTTACTTGAGGCCTGCAAGCCATTTATCACCCAGAGTTCTCTTCTGTACATCCCTAGTGCTGATTAACAAATACTTAATTTCCTCAGGCTCTCTGCTGGCCAGGCCCTATTAGTTTTTAGAAAGTGTTATTTCCTTATGTCCAAGATAATTATCTTAAAATATTGAAAATGGTTTTACATGACAAGGATACCAAATCACACTTATATGAAGATGGCTTTGTAAAATGGTATATGAATGAAAATAACACCACTGCAAATTATAGAATGCTAGTAGGTTAACAGCATAAACAAAGGAACAGCATATCACAATAAACACAGTGCTGTGTCTCTTTCCTCAATGGACAAAGCAGCTAACACACCTATAGACTAATAACCAAGTCAGAAAGCTAGCACAGATATCCTGGTGTAACATTCGACAGGAATTAACACAGAATTGATGTAGTGAAAATGCAGTAGGAAACTTTTCTAATATATACACACACACATATACACAAATATATATATAAATATATATATCAAGCTAGGCCCTTAAAGCATAACCATTCATTAAATTTGACACACTGCATGATCTTAAATACGAAACAAAAATATGTTCAAAATAAGGTTAACAAAAAAAAATTATGTCAAGCATAAATGTGCTTAAAAATCATAAACAGAAAATAATTTTTAAACCGTGTAGTCAAAGACAAGAATGTGTTCAGCACAAACTACCCACAGACGTGAATCTTTGCCCATGGCTACCAGCTTTGGTTGGAAGAAACCTGTAATATCATTTTTCAGACAAAAGTGGTTCCAGCTTGTATTTGTTAGATCCTGGGGCTCTCAGAAGGCGTACAACACAACTGTTATGAGGGTCCGCCACAATGATGCGTCCATAGCTATCATAGCACACACCATGAGGTTCAAATCGATAATCTCTTGGATTTCTAACTGATGTTGGAAGTTGGTAATTCATTCTGTAAAAGATGAGGCATCAACTGTCAAAATAATTGCACTGTTGTTTCTATGTAATCATATTTAAAAGGTGTATTTAAAGAGGCTGAATATAGTGTAAATGAGTTGTTTGATTGTTTATAACTGTGATCGCTAGAACAAGGATGTATGTTGAGAAACTGTGTTGATGGAGAAATGATTATGAACTATATTAAAGAAGGCAGAAGTATTAGAGAACAGACTGTGATATACTGAAAAGTTGTATTTATTCCTGTACAATAGTTTAGTGCGGACATGTTGAGAAGCATGATGCCAACCCAGAATGTTAAACCCTAGATAAGTTGATGCTGCGTGAGCAGACGGCAAGTGATGTATAAAAATATAGACTGTACCCACATCAACAAGCCTGGGACAAGCATCAGTGCACAGCCCAAGACAGACCATGCCTAAACCTAAAGACCATGTTAACAGTTATTACTGATCCATCTAACTTTAAATCTGGCTAGTCTAACATCATGGAAACTCTACAACAGCACAATGTGCCTATGGTCGAGGTGGCCAGAAGAGCAAGAATCAGAACTTATATCTTCCTCTACACCTGAAGCGGCAAAAGGCTGATACAGTGGTGCCTAAACTCCTACCCTTCAAACTGGAGTCATGTAGCAACACACACAAGTGATAATCAGCTGTTGTTTTGTTTGATACAAGCTAGCTGGTTTAATCAGCTGTTGTTTTGTTTGATACAAGCTATCTGGTTTAGTCAGCTGTTGTTTTGTTTGATACAAGCTATCTGGTTTAATCAGCTGTTGTTTTGTTTGATACAAGCCATCTGGTTTAGTCAGCTGTTGTTTTGTTTGATACAAGCTATCTGGTTTAATCAGCTGTTGTTTTGTTTGATACAAGCTATCTGGTTTAATCAGCTGTTGTTTTGTTTGATACAAGCTATCTGGTTTAATCAGCTGTTGTTTTGTTTGATACAAGCTATCTGGTTTAATCAGCTGTTGTTTTATTTGATACAAGCTATCTGGTTTAATCAGCTGTTGTTTTGTTTGATACAAGCTATCTGGTTTAATCAGCTGTTGTTATACAAGCTATCTGGTTTAGTCAGCTGTTGTTTTGTTTGATACAAGCTAGCTGGTTTAATCAGCTGTTGTTTTGTTTGAGACAAGCTATCTGGTTTAGTCAGCTGTTGTTTTGTTTGATACAAGCTATCTGGTTTAATCAGCTGTTGTTTTGTTTGATACAAAGTATCTGGTTTGCTAGATTCATCAAGCAATTTTCTTTTTATCTATAAGAGCTGGACACACAAAAAATTGCATTTCTAGAATGATTTACCAAGTCTATAAGAGCCATACACAATAAAGTTCAACATATTGTAAGCACAGATCGTTAAGTTACTATATTGTTAATGACAAGCAAGAGTTAGTGGAGATGAGAAAACTTAGAAGTTGATGACAAAAACACCAACAGCTAAATTCTGAATGTGGACAAGGTTTAAACGCAATTATTTAACAAAAAAATTTCTTTTTAAAAAAATCATGAACAATGAAATGGAAATTGATTTAATAACCAAAAGACTTCTATTTGGCATTTAGTGTTACAGTACGCAACCAAAGTGCCTAGATGAGACAATTTTTCTTGATATCTTCTAAGCTTGATAGAGCATCTGAAGTTAAATCGTTTGTGTTCACCTAATCAAATGGTTGGAGACTGAGTACCTTTGGATGTGACAAAAGATATCATATTCTGTACAATAACCACAACTATCACCTACTTCTTACTAATACAATATCAATAGGTCTGAGTCTATGCAAGGGGTATCTTATTGCTGTTGGAAGAACAGATTCTTATACTGTATAGTGCTAGGGCAGACTTTTTCTGGTTTTCTCCCAGGGTAGAACAAACACCAGATATACACAACAGCTGAAGAACACTCACCAGAGTCATCGTCTGAAGCTCAGAAGCAGCTGGATCAAACACAAAAATTATATGACTGCCAGAAATCAAATTATTTGTAGTTACCTTTCTTTGACTGTTAGATTCTCATCCAAAATAGCAATACTGCTGCCCTCTGTGTCAGACACACATATTTCTCCACTGTTGCTAACTGCAACAAAACTGTGAACAGGACAACAATAATGAGTCACAGACAAGTCTATATGGATAGCATACAATACACACATATTTCTCCACTGTTGCTAACTGCAACAAAACTGTGAACAGGATACAAATTACCGTGTCAGTCAGTCACAAATAAGTCTAAAAGGTTAACATACAATACACAATTTTTTTTCGACAGGACAAAAAATAATGACTGACGGATAAGTCTAAATGGTTTTGATATAATATCCACATTTTTTCTTAAATATCTGCTGAGGCAGACGGATTCATTATCTACCCGCTTTTAGTATACATAAACAATGTAATATATTTATACATAAAAACACATATACACGCAAGTATACCCACAACGCTATCTTTGGGTAAACCTAAAGATGGGTTTACTAGTGTTAGGAATTATCCTCAAAGAATCTGCATTCCGCAGATACCATGAAGTCATATGGAACATCTTAAACCCAGTACGTCTCCTTTACTCATGAAAATACAATGATGAATCAAGTCCTATGTATACAACTTATAAATTATTTTAAAACAATGAATAACTATTCTTTTTAGAAAAAAAAAACTATGAAAGTTTAAAAAAGCAATTAAATAAACAAAGAATGACAAACATTTAGAAACTTATACACATAAGTAAGTTCATTAAAAAAAAAAAAAGATTCTTTAAAAAAAAAAAAAGCACTAAAACCAAACAATTGTAAAATATATATGAAAAAGATTATTTGAAGAGAAAAAAAGAAAATTGTACCATGAAATGAACAGTTATCTCTTTATGACAAAAATCTTCACATAATTAATTACCCAAATTATAACCTTCTTCAAGGTCAAACAGAATAATCTTTTTAACTAAACAACAACAGAAGTGGCAGCATTTGTTTTTTCAACTCAGCCTCATACAAATCGGTACGAAACAATTTCCATAATTTTACGGAAATTGTCTAGGAAGGTCATGAGGGAGGGGACTAGACAACCCCATATCATCATCATATCCTGTGGCTGAAAATATGTGAAGGCCTGACACTTTATATCCCAATGGCAGAATGTTTTTGAGGCTACATGTATTTATAGCAGGTTTTATAGGCTGTATTCTTCTTTCCCTCTTCGCCCTTTTTCGCCTGAAATATCAGAGGATTTGAACAACTATTATATGAGCTACATGGTACATGCAGCACAAACCTTGGGTTTGTTCACTGATAGATTCAGACTTTTTATATTTGTACTTACTTTGGACTGAGCATATTTGCCCCCTGCTGTTTCACAGTGCTTTTCAGCTCTTTGCCAAGTAAATTCATCAAGATCAGGTAACTCAATCCCTAAAGATGAGAAAAGAGAACAGTTTCAATATCTGTATCCTCACCATGTGGGTTTCGGGGACCCACTGTCGGTAAAGCAAGAATGGATCCACTGCCTTCCCAACAAGCATATCGCAGGAGTATACTAAGTGGGGATATCCTTCGAAATCTGAGTACATCTGCCTGGGAGGCAAGGAACCAAGAGTCTGCATAAAAATAAGCCAGATCAGGTTCTGAAACAAGACTAAAGTCTGAGGTGGATAAATACCCCAAACTTTTCACCACAGTTACAGTTGGTTAATGTGAAGAATAGAAATAATAACATCTGAATCCAGCATGCAGATTTTATAGGTGAGTGTTATAGTACATAATTATCAAATACAGTGGAACTCCACTATCAAATACAGTGGAACTCCACTATCAAATACAGTGGAACTCCACTATCAAATACAGTGGAACTCCACTATCAAATACAGTGGAACTCCAATACTCTACATTAATCCGTCTGTTCCTGAGGAAAAGACAAACATTAAAAAGAATTAATAGCAATAGGAATTTTTAAAAATCGTGTAATCCACTGGCAGTTCAAAATTTGGCCTATCTATTTTTTAACTCTCTGAGGCCTGAGCAACACTGTGAGTGTTAATTGAGAAGTTTCCATTTGCCCAAACAACACTGTCAGTGTCGATCGTGGATCCCGTATATATTGATTCACACACGGCTTCGTATGCGTTTTTAATGTTCGGAACTACCATTAAAGTATTGAGGGAAGGTTACTCTAATTTTTTTCTTTTTATAGTAGTCTTTATTCGCCCAGACATGGTCGCAAACTGATCTCATTCACTGCTCGAAAAATTTCCAGACAGTGCATTTTGTAATTTTATGTTCAATGCCATAGATACCAATGTTCTAACCACAAGCAGAGGTTGCAAAATGCGTCTTTCTGTGGCCAAACCAGCCGCAGCTGAGCGATCAGCTGTTAGGGAATCTAGCAGTTCTGGTGAGTCCACACACAGAATGTTCCATTGCTACAGTATTTAGGGTGTAAGAGAAGTAAAGTGCTCCAAACAAATAAAAAATACAGTGACTAAGCTAGACTGAAATCATTGCAGCTACAGTCTGTATATAACACACCAATCTATTGTCATTACCAGAAATCAGAACACTTATCAAAGGAAAATACAAGGGATTGTGGAGAGAAGAAACTAACAGTAAACATCCACAAGACCCCATCAGCAAATTTAACAGAAAGCAAAATACAACAATTTTCCGTCTACGAACAGGACACTGCAGGCTCAACTACCAAAGGCATAAAATAAAGATTGTACAGTCCCCACAGTGTGCCTGTCAAACAGGACCACAAACACCTGAGCACATTCCGCAGACCTACCCACTCTATATTAGTTAGTTAGTTATTCCTCTTGTGCCAAAGATGGCGCATAGGGCAGAGGTCATAGCTTTCCACGTCTGTCGGTTCGTTGCCACTTGATGTAGGTCTTGAGTGCGACTGAGACCTATGGTTGAGCTCTCCCTTGTGATGGTTCTACGGAGAGTTTCTTTTGGTCTTCCCTGTTTTCTTTTACCCTCTGGTGACCATATGAAGGCTTGGTGGGGAAGTCTCTGTATGTCCATTCTGAGTACGTGACCGATGTAATTCCAGCGACGCATTCTAATAAAATCAGACACATATTTTTGTTTTGTTTCATGTCTTATAGATGTATTTGACCTAAAGTCCGACCAGTGAACATTCAATAGCTTTCGGAGGCATCTATTCTCGAAAGCGACTAGTTTCTTATCGATTGATACTGATGATTTCCAACTCTCACAACCATAAGTTAGCACTGGGATCACACAGGAATTGAAGACCTTAAGTTTCGTGTTGTTGCTGAGTGATCTTGACTTCCAAATGTTTGACAGTTTGTTAAAGGCACTTGATGCTAACGCGATTCGAGTCGTTATTTCTGATGTTGTATCTCCCGCAGAGGTTATCTTGCTCCCTAAGTATGTGAAGCTGGTGATTTTTTCAAGAACAATATCCTTTAGTTTGATGTCTTTCGACTCGTTGGTAAGATCGATGATTTTCGTTTTGGCTGCGTTGACCTGAAGGCCGATTTGGCTTGAAATATTCTGGAGGCGGTCCATTTTTTCCTGAGCTTCTAGATGTGTTGTGCTCAGGAGTGCTAGGTCGTCAGCAAAGTCAAGATCTTCGAGAACTTTGTCGACCCATTTGATGCCTAGATGTGTGTCCTGTGTGCATTTGCGCATGACCCAATCGAGTGCTATTCCGAAAAGCATCGGTGACAAGACACATCCTTGTTTCACGCCTGTTTCTACTGGGAACCAATCAGAGTTACCAGATTCCGTTCTAACAAGGCAGCGGGAATCGGTGTAGAAGGCCTTTCCACTCTATACACAACTTCGAAAAGACACCTGGCCTCAAGAATAAAGTGTGAAGATCAAGCTATGGGAAACCATGAAGGAACTGCTACCAACATGCGAGTTCATAGAGGCAACCCACCTGATGATCTGATCTGAGCATTCAAAACCGAACACAAAGAAGAAGAAGAAGAAGAAGAAGATGTTCAATTTACAACTACTTCATGAACTGCGTTCATCCGAAGTTGTAATTGCATTTTGCTGGTTTACAGCATGGCCGCTATATTTGCATCTTTCAGCCAATACATCTGATTTCTGCAGGCATTTGTTGACTAATTTAGCTTTCCAGGTAGTTACAGAAATATCTGTCCGGGTTTGAGTTAATTAGGTTTATACAAAAGCAATTTTTACATAGTTACCTTCTTTTCATCAGCATTGACACACAACAGGATGTTGTTTTCCTTTGTTGTTGCTATACTATATGGAGGAAAGTGAAATTTTTTGATGAAATGCATTTGCATAAGATCACTGCTGCGCTGAGGCAACTGGTTGCAATATTTCAAAGCATTGCTAGCTACACCTCGTTGGTTCCTTTTTGGACTTGAATATGAGGCTATGATCTCTCCACTGTGCAGCTGACTAATAAAGTAGTCCCCTGAAATGGTTAATGGCATCTCTTGAATAATACATAAAAGTAACAGTGAACAGAATTCAAGAAAATTAGTTGCTAAAGAATTAAAAAAAAAAAAACACTATATGCATGAATCCAATTGGTTAGTAAGTTAGTCGACAGATTATCCTCACTTCACATCGAACCATTCAGTCCATAAGTGCTCGGATCCTCTCCTCAATAAATCAAGCAGCGTGTAGCTGCGGTTAAAGACACCAGTTCTGTGTTAGTTGCTTATTCTTCTTTGTTTTCCTGCATAGTGCTCTATCTGGGTACACCCCTTTTAACAAGCTGTTCTTGCTGTCTGGTCATGGTTGCAGATTCACAGTCATCACTTGGTTTTTGCAAATGTCTTACTTCTCGTAGAGCATTAAGTATATGAACCCAATGATATACACCATAGCCACTTATTTTAATTATGTGATACAAAGCAGAATCAATAAATAAAATCCAATCATATACAAATGAAAACAAAAAATGTGTGTATATTTAAATTAAAATAAAATAAATTTTTTTTCACACCTTCAGGCGTATTGGGCATGTAGTGCCAGACCTATATTTTACTGAACAATTAGCATTCGGCAGGTGATGTGGTTAACATTACACTGGCCGTTTGTGCTACTTCCCCACCTAGGAGCCAAGGTCATAAAAAAAAGTAGCTCAGTTTGGATTTAAACCCATGACTTTTGAATCCACAGGCAAGTATCTAGCTGCTACACAGTGATGGTTCCTGTGTGTGTAAATTAAGGCTACATACAGAAAAGGCTTTACAAGCAGGGTGGCATGATATCAGGTATTGGGAGAACTAGGAGATGTTTGTGACCAGTGTTAGATTACTGTTTTGTTAGTTGACAACAGAACAGCAGGCAAATAATATGTAAGATAACAATTGCAAAAAAGAGATAAACACAGCCAGTGACTCAATCCTGATTGCCTGCATCAGTTTATGAACTAAGTCAATGACTCAAAATGTTAGTCAGTCAACTAAATCGCAGACTCAAGATACACTGCTTATATCAAAGTTAGTCAACTATTTCAGATAAACACTATACAAGAACTGCCTGTGATGGGTTTGGAATTGTTAGCTGCGTGTCCTTCGAGCTTCTGCTTCAAAAGAGGCTTGAGGCTCAGAGGAAAGGCAAGATGGACATTCAATCAGAAAGCTACTGGCACCATTAGCATCGGAACTCTTCGCTGGCTGCTGAAGATGAGGGCGGGGCGCTTATGGGAATGCCCCGAGTGCTGTGATGTCGGTTCTTGAACCAAATCAAATCAAATCAAGCTGCGTGTCCTTTACAGGACGTTGCAGACCCAAACTCAGCATTTTGTGATTTCACTAGGCAACTGGACATTTAGTTGTTTGCAACTGCTTCCTGAATGATTGGCTCTTGACACTGCCGTCAGAACCAACGTATGGCAGTCTTCTGCCAAACTGCCTGCAGGTGGGATCGCCATTATGAAATGCGTTCACAATGCCTAAGCCACAGACGCCGAGTTCTGAATACAAAAAAAATAACAATGAATTCCATTCATCAGTTGTTTCACATTCTGCAGTATCCACTGTTAATGTATCCTCCCGAAGTGAGTTCTGGGGACCCACTGTCAGGAAAACCAGAATAGACCTACTGCCTAACCAACAAGCCTGTTGTAGGAGTCAACTAATTAGGAGCTTCCTTACAAGTCAGAATATGTTGGCCTGAGCGGCAAGAAGCCAACAATCTGCATACAAATAAGTCAGATATCTAAAACAGATGTGCGTGCAACATGACTGGAATAAGACTAAAGTCTGGAGGTGGACGAACAACCAAAACTTTCCGTCAGAGTTTCAGCTGGTCAACGCAAAGAAGAAGAAGAAAGAAATATCATAGAAACTAGTTTACAAATGATATCATCATGGTCTGAGAAGAAAATACAATTTACCTGGCTCAGTATCATAGACCTTAGATTCTGCTCTGTTTTTTTGACTGTTGTAGTGATACTGTACAATGGAATCGTACTGTGAACGTCCTGTAAGGCTCTAGATAAGATCACAAATTCAAGTTTCGTAAAAATGAAAAGATTGTTTTCATATCTTCTAACAGAAGGTGAAACAATTATCATGAATGAGCAAGGGACAAGTACTTAGTATTGGGAAAGACAAAGCCAAGACATCTTGCCTCCTAAAATATTATTATGGTTACTGGCAAAAAAAAGTAAGATCCAGTGCTTTAAATAAATGTGGACCCACATTAATTTCCTAGATTTTTAAAACTGTATGGATTAACAATTGAAGAAATTCCTGATCACACTGTTAAGACAAATTGAGACATTTTGTTATCAAGGATAAATAATTCTGACCCAACAAGCACATAATCACTAGTAGTCATTGTGTTACATATATATCTGAACCTTGATTCCATATCTAACTCCTGATTCAATATCTGAACCCTGGTTCCATATCTAACTCCTGATTCCATATCTGAATCCTGATTTCTGTCTATGAAGTTATCTCAAAGAAAAAGTAATTTATTTGTTAGCCATTAATTTATTACAAGGGGTAGATGAAGTGTATGGGGTTTCATAGCAAAAATAAATAGATGTCGCCTAGTGCAGCAAAGCCTTGCATATGTTATCACGTCTAGTTTGAGAATGAAGGTGGAGGCAGTCTCTGCTGCCTTCCACTGGCTTGAAAATCAGCTGTACACACATGCCGTCTATGTAACTGACTCACAGAGCATGCTGAGAAAGGTGAAAACAGGCATGCTTTGTGCAGAGCGGCAAGCATATTTTTAGAGGTCTTGGGTAGTTAGCATCCTTTGCATATTTTCTCCAGGTTATGCCGATGTGTTGGGAAATGAGCAGGCAGATAGACTGGCTGGCTCTGCACCACTTGGTGGTGAATTGATGTATGACAAGTCAGATATTGTGAGGGCCCTTTGGGAACGAGTAAACAGTGCGGATGCGCAGATAGATCATTACGGTCTAAGGAAATGATAAGATGGATATACAATCAGATGGCTACCATATTGATATGGTACCATCGGAACAGGAACTCTTCACTTGCTGCTGAAGATGGGGAGTGAGCACTTATAGGAGTGTCCTGAGTGCTGTAATGTCGATTATTAATTCAACATAATTTATTACACCCAACAACAACAAAAATACCCCACTATATATTAATGGGCAATGATAATATAGAAAAAGTAGACTATATGTTACTGGCATGTTAGTCTATTCATGTGACATAAAGTCCTTGATTTAATTAACAGTATATAAGTTCAAGAAACAATAAGCATCAAATTACCTTGGTTGACAACAGACATGTTTCATTGTCTGTTAAAATAATGCTCTTAACAAAATAATCCCCATCAAACTTGAAAGAAAAAGCTAACTTCATTTGCTTCCATTCTGTACCCACTCTAGCTAAAGGTGGAGGTGGTGTCACTGAGTCTGCATCCACTTCAGGTAAAACAAGTCTGGAAAACCAAAAGTGTAAATTCACAAGAGTTAACAATTGTTAAGCTTTTACATCTTTTTTTTTTAATTAGAAAAAAAAAAAAAAAAAAACTATGTAAAGTAAAAACAAAACAATTGATTTGAATCTATCCACATAGAACATGCATAAAATGAAGATAAGTTTGTAGAGCACACTGTCATCATGAAGATAAGTTTGTAGAGCACACTGCCATCATGAAGATAAGTTTGTAGAGCACACTGCCATCATGAAGATAAGTTTGTAGAGCACACTGCCATCATGAAGATAAGTTTGTAGAGCACACTGTCATCATAAACATAAGTTTATAGAACACCCTTTCATCATGAAGATAAGTTTGTAGAACACACTGTCATCATGAAGATAAGTTTGTAGAGCACACTGCCATCATAAACATAAGTTTATAGAACACCCTGTCATCATTAAAATAAGTTTGCAGAACACACTGTCATCATGAAGATAAGTTTGTAGAATACACTGCCATCATGAAGATAAGTTTGTAGAATACACTGTCATCATGGAGATAAGTTTGTAGAATACACTGCCATCATGAAGATAAGTTTGTAGAATACACTGTCATCATGGAGATAAGTTTGTAGAATACACTGTCATCATGGAGATAAGTTTGTAGAATACACTGCCATCATGGAGATAAGTTTGTAGAATACACTGCCATCATGGAGATAAGCTTGTAGAATACACTGTCATCATGGAGATAAGATTGTAAAAAAGCACACTGCCATCATGAAGATAAGTTTGTAGAATACACTGTCATCATGAAGATAAGTTTGTAGAACACACTGTCATCATGAAGATAAATCTGTAGAACACACTGTCACCATGAAGATAAGTTTGTAGAGCACACTGCCATCATGAAGATAAGTTTGTAGAACACACTGTCATCATGAAGATAAGTTTGTAGAACACACTGTCATCATGAAGATAAGATTGTAAAAAAGCACACTGCCATCATGAAGATAAGTTTGTAGAATACACTGTCATCATGGAGATAAGTTTGTAGAATACACTGCCATCATGAAGATAAGTTTGTAGAATACACTGCCATCATGAAGATAAGCTTGTAGAATACACTGTCATCATGGAGATAAGCTTGTAGAACACACTATCATCATGAAGATAAGTTTGTAGAACACACTGTCAACTTGAAGATAAGATTGTGAAAAAGCACACTGCCATCATGAAGATAAGTTTGTAGAACACACTGTCATCATGGAGATAAGTTTGTAGAGCACACTGTTATCATGAAGATAAGTTTGTAGAACACACTTTTATTAAAAAGAAAGTTTGTAGAAAAAACTGTCATCATGAAGATAAGCTTGTAGAACACACTATCATCATAAAGATAAGTTTGTAAAAAAAAACTGTCATCATGAAGATAAGCTTGTAGAACACATTATCATCATGAAGATAAATTTGTAGAATACCCCGTCATCACAAACAGCTGAAAATTTTTTTATACAACAATTAGTGTATTAGGAGATAAACAGGCAGAGAGCCTGGCTTGCTCTGCACCACTGGGTGATGATGCATGACCATATAGATGTGGCCAAGGCCCTTTGGCAGCAAGTGAGCAATGCAAAAGTACAAATGGATCATTATGGCCTGAAAAGATGGCGAGCAGTAGGGAGTAACCAGAGGTTCTGGCCAAGTCTACACTTATAAAAAAGGCAAGGTGGATAACAATGAAATCTGCTACAGGTCCACCATAACTGGATCCATGCATTTACTATTTTAGAGATAGACAAAGCACGTATGGCAATTTCCTGAGCACTGTAATTTCAGTTTTCAACTCTACTCAACTCCTTTATTAATAGAACATGTAAAGAAAACAATTAATTTGGTGAAAATATTAACTATCATGTCCCTCTAAAGAAAACAAATCAGCAGCAACATAAAACTGCTTAGATCTGTTATCTTTACTTACAATATGGAGAGACTGTTAAATAACAGACCATAATGATTGTTACAAACAATGCCTTAGGCTTCAAAACAGGCAGATATCAGATTTCATTAATTCATTAACAAGTACTGAAATGACTGCTTTTAGTATTGGCTGTTTGATTGAGTGTTTAACTGGAATTCAACATCATAGCACTCAGGATATATTAAAATTTGTTCTGTTTCTCTCAGTAGACATCGGAGTGCAGATTATCTTGTAGTGCACTGATTCTTAATATGCCTGTGATCATGCCTGCTATTTCCACAAGTGATACTAAATCACAGGTCAATCTCTATTTCATTGAACCTTTGTGTATTTCTGTACCAGCCTGTCTTGGGTGATATATTGTAGGTTTTTTGGGGAGACCATACATAGTGTCCTCTCAATGTGTGCCAATGAGAGTAAGACTAGATAGACTTTTGTCCATCTTCAGTGCCCCTACAGTCAATATCCTTGATAATAGCCTCACCTTTGTCCATCCTGACTGTCCTTACAATGAATGTTCTTGAACTCTGGTATCAAGAGATCTTCAGGACAACCTGTCACTCATTCTGTGTACTATCTGAGACTGCTGTTCGCCCATCTTTGGATTTTATCCTCTCATTTGTATCACTGTCTAGCTCCTGTTTATTTGCCTTCAACAGTTCCCTCCCATATAGTTTCTATAAAAGCGTGTTTTTTAATGTGGTTGAATATTTCATTTGTTTTTCTTATTTTAGAACTGTTCTGAAATGTCCAAAAAAACCTACAAAGGTAGCATCTATCTTCTATAGGCATAGAAGTTAAAGTTAGGTTTAGATCGAATTTAATGTTGAGAGGATCGAACTTCACTGTATTGGGTTGTATCCCACATGGCTTGGTCTCCTTCCGCAGAATAACTAGCCACCCTACTGACAGCATCACACAAAGCACGGACACTGTAGCTCCAGCAATGATCCACAGGAGACTCAATAAAAACTGCCCTTGTAAACCGAATAAAGCAGATGTGAAATGAACCCATGACCAACAGAGTGCAAGTCAACGGCTTGACCATTTTTCCATGAAGACCCTCAAAGACAAAGAAGTGGAATGTTACAGGAAAACTTGCAGTTCTGAAGATGATCACTTAACTTCACGGTCAAATTCTACACCATTTCCTCAGCACTGCATTCTTTGATGCTTTTGCGCCGCACAAGAAAGAAAGAAATTGAGATAAATCAAAAATGGACTTCATGATCACCCATGGTGAGCAGCTAGCCATGATTCTGCACCCCAATGAACATCGGGTCAGCTGTTAAAAGCCCTGAAACCAACACATCTCTCAGGATATTTACCTATATATTGAATGTACAAATTTTGTCTAAACTAGAACTTCTTTTGATTTAATTAAATAAACAAAAGAAACTTCAATGCCTTCAATTTCAAATATACTAAACATGATTTTAAACTTTTAACGTCACAAGCAAGTTAGAGGCACACAAAAAGACATAGTTCTATTATACAACATACTGTCTTTCCTGAGGCCTTTCCAGCTTCTGATATTCAACTTGGATCTGGGGAATTAACTCTGAGGCAAGCTGCTGAAGAAGGAAAGCTGCAACATACTGTGTAGTTGTTGGCTGCTGCCCATCAATCTACCAAATGGAGCATATTATTATGTACATTTTATAATAGTTTTCAAAATATATATTGATGTAAAATATAAAAGTAAAAAGTAAAGGAACTATTTCCACGCCTTCAGGCGTATTGGGCATATAGGGCTGATTCTATATTTTATAGACAAATCGGCACTTGGTGGGGGATGCGGTCAAAATTAGGTCAGCTGCCTTTTTTCTAGGTATACTGGTAATCCTAGTTTCAGCATCATAGCAAACGGGTCACCCCATTGTTGCTCCGCTCCTGTGCCAACAAAAAACACTCGTAGCTCACAGTGTCACACCATGCTAGGTATTTAAGGTCAGGGTGATTATTAAAAGAAATCCAGCTATGTTAAGGACCTGAACCCATAAACTTCTGATCTGCAGGTGAGTGTCTAGCCACTACACCATGACTGCTCCCTGCAATATATAAATAAACCCATCACATCAATAGGTGCCATCTTTGCATTGAAGGCAAGGGAGCCTCTGACACCCCTAATTCATAGAGAATTCATAAAGGCATTTCTATCTCTTGATGTTGTCTATATGCGCATGTAACATTCTGTTTGTCTTGCAAGCCTTCTCTTCGCCTTTTCCTCTAGCATACAACCAGAAGCTGTGTCTGTATTGCCCGAATGTAGCCACAACAGCTATCAACAGCAGGTGCCCCACATAAGAAGGTCTGGTGTGAAAGCAAGAAGGTGCCCAAGGAGAAGATGGGCTGATGACATTAAAGACATTCAACACTGACATAGAATGACAATAGCCAATGCTACCCATCAAGTAATGGATCACAATTTGTCCCTCTACCCCGTTGTTTAACCGCAAAAGTAAAAATTCTTTTGTTTCTTTTTCCTAGAATTCATCAGCTGCAAACCCTGTTGGAAAGTTCAGGTTGTTCATCCACTTCTGTACTTTGGTCTTATACAAGAGCTTATTTAAGTTGCGCATGCACATCAATTTCACAGATGTGGCTTAGTTGTATGCAGACTTTTGGTTCCTCAACTCTCAGGCAGATGCACTCTGACTTCAAAGGAAACACCCCTAAATAGTCACCTTCTATGACAAATTTGCTGGGGAAGGGGGGGTGGGGGTTGTAGGTCTATTCTCCATGCCCCCCTCCCACAAACACCACGCCAATGGAGCCCTGGAAACCACACAGGTAAAAAGTGAAAACTGATTATAGTGATGTGAAGCTGTTTCATCTTATGGAATGTTACTTTGGCAAAACTTGTTCTGTTTCTGAGCCAAAGAATTCAGAAAATACAGGAAAACTGACTAAAAAACAGTTTTCAATGAGATATGTCATGATATTTTCTAAGCCACGTTGCCTAGAATGGTTTCTAGATTACTTTCACATTCTGCTGTTAAAACAGCATATCCCAGAAAACAAAAATATTTTGTCTTTGATCTTTACTTCCACAAGGTGTTCAACGTTTCAGTACAATGCCTTCATTTAAAAGATGGAAGAAAATGCAGGTAATGAATCATTCTCATCTAAATTTCTTTGAAGTGTTTCAAATTTACCAAGGTCCCTTTCACTTCGATGACAGACGCCTAATTTGAATATTTAATCCTTATTAACATGAGATCTTTCCCATTTACATTAAAACTAAAGTCGAGAAGACTGATATGACTGCACTGGATTTTATTCCATATGGTTCTGTCTCTTCCCAGAATGGCTAGCCAGCTGCTGAGTGTCGCATAAAGACAAAACTCCAGCAATGATTCCGAGGGATTCTGTAAAATTGCACTTGTGAACTGAACCGCAGCACATCTCCTGAACTATATGGAATAAATCCCGGTGTGATAAAACCCACTAGAGGTAATTCAGGAAATAGAGTTTCAACATCACAGTAAATGGATCACCCCATAGTTGCTTATTCATGTGTCAATGAAAACAACATAGAATGTTCACTACTCTCCCTTGTGAAAACAGGTTGACACTGAACTACTTTTTCCCCTTTTCTCTACTCCTGGAAAGCCTTGCAGGAAAAATCTCTGGAACGGGCCCTTCTGTTTGCTTAATATATAGCACTTTTCAGTGTCTCTGTATTTCTGTGGTCCATCTTCTGCATGGTCGACCTCTGGTTCTGTTACCACTGTGTTTGTATAACATTGCTCTCTGTAGTGCCCTGTCTGGTGCCAATCTTGTTACATGGCCAAACCACTTGATCTGTTGTCTACCAATAGAGTTCAGTTTTGGTCCTGTACTGACTCTCCTCATGATATCATTGTTCCTAAGTCGACCTTTCCTTGTTACCCCTAGCATAATAGGTAAACATTTCAGTTCTATCATGACTATTTACCTTCTGTTTTCTGAAGACAGTGTCCAGACTATAGTTTCAGCAAACTCATTAGCATTCATATGCATTCCCAATTGTCAAAAACTGTTAAAGAGCTTTTACAGCATATAAATATATCTATAAAAATAAAAATGTTTGTTCGTTTGTTCCTAATCACTAATCTCCGAAAGTTCTTTACCGACTTCTACAAAATTTTTACATAAATTTGCATTTGACTATGCTCATGTTTTTATTTACCTAATATTATATGAAGTCACACCTGTGACAGGTAAAACACATGCTTTTACCTTTCTAAGCTAGCCACCATATGATGTAGACCTCTGATCTTAAAATAGCCCCTACGGCACTTTGACCCTTGACACCCAAGGATGTGACTTGGGGAAAAATATCAAACCGGAACTGTTCCACTTACAATAAAACTGTCAGTAACAGTCGGTGGATTGGGGGTGAGGGGGGTGGGAGGTGGTGATGACATAAACTGTTAAGTGAAACAGCTTTTTTAATTATTTATATTTTAAATAGGCTACCTCAACTATTCTCTCTTTTTTTCTTCTTCCGAATTTGTTGGTTATTCAGAAAGTACAGTGGTAAGCTTCAATTTCAGTAGCTTAAAAAATACCAAAAGCTTTAGCATGTAATAAACAATTCAACTATTTTTGGGGGGCTGTTAATAATACAATTTAAATGACCGTTAACATAAAAATATCAAGATAAAATTATATGTTGCGTGTTCAAGAGTCGGCAAACCAGACTATCTCTATATCTGCAGACATTGATTGTAAAATTAACCATATAGGACATGTGCACTTTCTATTTTCTTTCTTTTCCATTTAGCCAGACTGAGCCACAGCAACACGCGGCAGGGTACAGCTAGTATATATATATATGAATCACATTGGGCCCTATATCTTCTCAAAGTTTTCTTATCGAGTGAAGTTGCTTTTCTATAAGAATAAAGAAGCAAATATATCATATTTGCAAGACTACACACATTTTACAACTACACACATTTTACCACTCACTGTGAATTTAGCAAATGCTTCCTCAATTTTCAGTAAAAAGTCCTGAAATCTCTTAAATAAGTTTTGTTTTTCTCTGTAATCCATTAGGATATTTTGACCTGAAAATAAAATATGTTACTACAGTTCAATTTTCTTGTGCAAGATGTGCATATTTAATAATGGCCTCTGACGCTAACAAGACTGTGTGAACCAGAAATAAAGCTTTGTAATTTCCTTTTATACCATCTTCAAGGAGATATAAGCAACTTATCATGGGGAAAAAATCAGTAGAGGTAGCTTGGAGTAGCTGCTGCATCAGAGGACATGTCGATCGTGATAACATAACGTTTAATAATGACCTATGAGGCTAACAAGACTGTGTGAACCAGAAATAAAGCTTTGTGATTCCCTTTTATACCATCTTCAAGGAGATATAAGCAACTACACATGGGATAAAATCAGTAGAGGTAACTTGGAGTGGTTTCTGCATCAGAGGACATGTTGATTGTGATAACATAACATTTCATAATGGCCTCTGAGGCTAGCAAGACTGTGTGAACCAGAAATAAAAGTTTGTTATTCCCTTCTTTACCATCTTCAAGGAGATATTATAAACAACTTCACATGGGAGAAAATCAGTAGAGGAAACTTGGAGTCATTTCTACATCAGAGGATCAATCAGAGGACATGTCGATTGTGATAACATAACATAACATTTAATAATGGCCACACATGTGATTTGAAAAAAAATAAATCGTGCTTTCTACTGGCTGCTAACGTACAGCATTAGTAAGATTTCATCCTTTGCTAATGTTGTTAGTTCCATCATTAAGGGTAGTTTGCTTCCAATATGTAATGTTTCATAAAACTACTACTAACTGATGGCATCCCCCTTCTGTACATTGCTTATTTTTGTTATATTTGGACAGTGTGTGATAATTCCAAGACGTCTGGTTCCTTGTCAATTCCATATGTAGGCAATTAGGTGGCAGATGACTTTTGTTGATTTTAAGAATGGTATCAAGAGCCGACCGTTCAGTAAAGCAATGGCAAATTATTGAATCTAAAATTGCCTAAAACCAAACAGCCAAGAAAATGATAGGGTCGGTTCTGCAATGTACTGTAAAGGTTAGGTAAGTAACTATAACAGTCTTTAGTCTGACTTCTCTACAGGATTTATTGGAATCATCCTGTTTGTTATAGATCTACACACAATAAAAGAGCTACTATTTAAAGATAATCAGTGCCCCCTTCTACAACAAGGGGAGAAGACTACAATAAGATGTGAACAGGGTAAGTGTAATAAGCAGGATATATCAGATGAAAGTAAATACGACTAAAACTGAAGTAATGCTGGTCAGTAGAATTCTATTCCTTTTGAGAAAAAAATGAAAAAGTCGACCACTTTCAGACTGCTGCTAGCTAGCCAAGGCAGCTAACAGTCTCCGCCTATATTTGTGGTCTGGGTTATTTGCATCACTTTCGTGACTACATTTCTGTTATTTGCACCTTCTCTGGGGTTCAGCAGAATACCTAGTCTGCCACATATCAGGAGAATGGCGCTTGTCTGAAGCAAGTTAAACAATTTTAATATCTAGGAAGTATATTTTATGAGGATTTGAGAATAGACTGGGAAATAGAAACAAGATGCATCCTCCCGAGAGACTCAATGGTCAGCATACAAATAAGTCAGATTTGTAAACAGATATGCACTCAACACTCAGGTTCTGGGACAAGACTAAAGTCTAGAGGTGGATGAACAGCCATAACTTTCCGCTAGAGTTTACAGGCGGTGAATGTGAAGAAGAAGATGAAGTATGTCATGATCTGGATTATGTGCTAGGCACTAGAGCTGTCTTAAGAGAATTATAGGCCCCCTGGGTCAACCAGTGTGCTGGAGTCTCTATGACATCCATTACTGCAAATCAGTTGGCATACACAGATTAGCATTCGGCCCCAATTTTTTGTGGTTCCCCCGGCAAGTGCCCAGTTGGCCCATGCTTCACACTCAATGGCAGTGGCTTTTATAGGACTGCCTTGACCTTTATATATACGCATATCATTTACCTTGTAGTTCTGCATCTTTGATAGCCTTGTCAAAAGCTTGCTCTGTCTCTTCAAGAATCTGATGGACATAATTAACAGAAATATTCAACAACTGGAACAGTAACAATGTACAATCAAAGAGGTAACAGAACATTACATTTTAACAGATAAAGAAAAGGCAGCCATTAAAGCACTAACAATGGCTGGCCAACTTGTTAGAGGATATCATCATCAATATCCTGTTGTGCCATTATATGTCACAGAGGGCTCACAGTCTTTTTCTGCATTCTGTTTTATCCTGTGCAATCCCTTCAATAACATCAATCTGGCAACTCTGCGCTTTCTCACTGATTTACGAATCAACATCATAGCACACCGGGCATACCCATAGATGCTCCGTCTAACACAGCAAATGACGTAAGGTGTAGATGCTAACTGTTCCCCTAGCACACTGATTATATACAAGCCGATCTCTTCCTCTCATCCGTCCCTCCTTGCCAGATCCATACTTAATTCCTCGTTCCCACATTCTTGTCCATGTTATTTCATCTAATCTTGTGTCTTCTGCCAAAAGTCTTTCATATACGGTCTTCAGAATATCTCCCTTGTCCAATATGAGTGTTCCCATAGTTTTCGCTTTTGTAGCCAGAAAATCTGCTCTTTCATTCCCTCGTACACCTGCAATGTTGGGGTACTGATGTATGCTATCCACTTATGCCACATTAGTCCATTTTGAACCTTCCGCAGTGCACCTCTCTCAGTTACAGCATATGCAGAGAGATATATCAGGAATACTTAGCATCAGGAATAACACTGCATTAGGCGAACAGTGGTTCCAATGTGTGATCTCAGGCACCATTTTGGAGAAAATAAAAGAATAGACTCCCAGCCCCCCTAGAGGTGACTAGTTTGGGTTTAGCTTAAATCGGATCTGTTGGGCCAAAAGGTGCAAATATCACAGCCTAGCTGTAAACCCAGAACAATGTGCCAACTGTCTTTATAAGGGTGAACACAGGAAGAAGCAGAAGCTGCTGCTTAATCAAACTTCATAACTTTTTGAGAATGCTGCCTTTATGACTCTCATTAATGGATCTTTGTGCTGTAAGATATGATCAAGTCACAGTTGTCTGATCCTCTGCATTTCTGTACACTTTTATCTTTCAGGATATTACTATCTGCCCCCCCCCCCCCCCCCCCCCCCCCAACTATAGCTTATACTCTTTATTATAATATCTTCCCCATATGGGTTTCAGGGCCCTATTTTGAGGGGGAGGGGGGAATATCGACCCACTGCCTCTCCGCCCTCCACCTAACAAGCAGGTCGGAAAAAGTGACTGATCAGTGCTGGCTGTTTACTTCAAAGTCGAGTGCATCTGCTTAAGAGGTGATGAGCCAACAGTGTGTATAAAGATAAGTCAGATCTGTAAAATGAATGTGCATGGTAAACCCAAGTTCTGGACAAGGCCAAAGTCAGGAAGTAGATAAACAACCAGGTTTTTTTTCACTAGAGTTTACAGCCGGTGAACATTAAGAAGATTATAATATCTTGAATGCCTGTAGCTACTTCTCATAATTTAGGTTGATGGTCCATTTCAAAGCTACACCAGCTAAAGAACTTTATGCATTTCTGGTTTTTTTTCCTGTATAAGCTTAACATGCCAGGTAAACCTGTGAAAGTAATGTATTATTTGTAGTAATATTAATGGGTAATATTTAATAATGAAAGTGAATGGATTAAAAATAAGTATGTATTATTACTAGCAAGTAGTTTTATATATTCACAATTATGCCTGTGACATATACATTTTAAACAATTCACTTTTATGTTTAAACTGAATTGCAATGAACAAATTTAAATGTACACTTACTTTGCATTTTCTGGCATTAAGTTCTCTGTCTGTATCATTAACATGCTGGCTGAGCCGTTTTTCATCATTTTCTGTTCTGTCTACATTCTGTCTTGATGCATCTATTAGCATTTGTAATTTATCTTTCAAAGTAGTCAATGATTTGGTGATAAACTCCTGGCCACACGTGCTTATGTCGTCACATTCATGTAACTTGTGCTTACCTTGAGAACCAAATATAGTTCAAGGTTATAACCATGAAAGTTTAAAACAATACTAATGTTTATATGTTTATTTGACAGACACACAAAAATCATGTACAAAAATTAAGAATCATAAATCTTCTTCTTCTTCTCTTCCACCTTGTACCTCATCGAAGTGTCAGGGGGAAATGTAATGTTCGTTTATGAGCTTTGTCAAGAGCACTATTAAGACTGATGTTCATTTCTGTAAGGCTGTTCTTAATGCCATCACTCTTATCTTTTCCGAGGTCTTCCACTCGCTCTATACCCGTTGTAACGTTTTAGTGTGGCTCGCTGTGGCGGATAGTACCAGGGCATTCTTGTTAGGTGTACAAACCACTTTATTTGTTGTTCTTTGATGACCTGTAAGACTGGCTTTATTCCTAGCATTCGTCTGATTTCATGATTTCGTATTCTGTCTTTCCTTGAAACTCCTGCAGCTCTTCTAAGGCATTTCATCTCTGTTGTCACAATTTTAAGTTCATTGGAGGATGTAAGTGTCCACGTTTGGCATTGATAGCATAGTGTTGGCCAAAAAATAGTTCTGATAAGATTCACTTTAGTACTCTGAGGTATCTGCTTGTGTGTCAACAGGGGAGATAGTTGACCCATTACTTGATTAGCGTTGGCACATCTGGAGCTAATTTCTCTGTCCAGTTTTCCGTCGGATGTAAAAATTGCTCCTAAATACTTAAATTCCTCTGTTTGTCTCAGGGTATTGTTTTTTAATTTAATTTCTAAATAGTCTTTATGTCTTCCTATCATCATTGTCTCTGTCTTCGTAGGTTTATTTTCATATTATATTCTTTACCTTTGTTACTAATTTGATTTAGGTGATTCTGTAGGCATTCCGTACTTTCTGCTATGAGTACCTGGTCGTCGGCGAAAAGTAATTCTGTAATATCTTCTTCATGATTAAAGTTCGTTTCGCTACATATGGGATCCATTTATGTTATAAAAAGAAGCGGCGATAGTACACAGCCCTGATGCACACCAGAGTTCACTATAAAAGTTCTTGACAACCCTGCCTTCGATCTTATGCAGCATTTATTACATGTGTACAGGCTTAAGAATCATTAATGATTTACATAAAAATATAAAGACAATAACATTAGTTATCAACAAAAATAATGACAAAGAAGGTGCAAGTAATGTTTTAAACTGCAGAAAGAGAGTAACTTTCCTTCCCATTCATGCCTTGTTGAGTCGCAGGGCCTCTCCTATGTTGCAGGGGTGTCATGTATTCTTTATTGTCAATGCTTTAACCGCTCTCTCTTTTCTCATCTTCTCAATGCTCACTTGAGTTATTATTTTTACGTTTTGCTACCTACACGACGGTTCAAAAGTATGGAAACTGCAATATTTTTCAATTTCTACATTCCTTGTCAGTGCCTTCTTTGTCTCGAGTGAGGGTCGGGGAGGGGGGGGGGGGGGAATACAAAAACACCCCAGTTTTCATACTCCCAACCACCCTTGGCTGTGTTGTGAAGTAGAAGAAGTGCATGGCAGTTCAATGCAAAATCAAATGGATGACTTTTAGTACAACAAAGTCTAGCATATGATACTACACCATCTAGTCATGGCAGCTTTCTGCTGTTTTGAGAACCATGGCCAGTAGTTCTTTTACTGATGAAGCTGTTATCTAGGTGATTTAGATCTAATGACTGTGACTGTGTGTATGATCTCTGCAGCAATATTGTTTCACTGGACAGATGACAAATATAAATAATGAATAGTCTCATCAGATGCTTTTTTAGACAAAACAACCTGAAATTTAGCGTTACTCACCTTTTAAACTGCAGTCTCCACAAACTGGAATCCAACATTGTTTACAGAAGTACTTTAACTCCTTGTCAACATGGCCTTCCTGTTCACAGTCACTGACAGTGGCCTGATAGCTAAGGAGTTGCTGCAATTTCTCCACATGTTGGCAGCTTGTGTGACTGCACACGGGGCAACGAAGTGTATCCACCGTGGTGTTCTGAGGATGAACCTCTTCTCGGGCAGCTGCAGCAGCATCCTGGACATCATCACGCTGTTCCCAAATTCTATTTCTCAAGGCCTGGGGTTGTGTTAACAGGTGGATTGTATGGTCTTTCAAGTGAGACAGGCGGCAAGAGCCACACAGATTTTGACCACAGTTAAAACAAAACCACTTTGCAATGCCATGTTGTTGTGAGTTGTCACAAAACATGATCTCTCCAGACACGTGTTCTACACCTGAGATCAGCTGCAGGATCTCAGGTCTGGCATTCTCTGAACGACACTTAGGGCAACAGATCTTGTATGCCGTGGCTATTTTATTTTCACATTCAAGGCACAAAATATGAAGGCAGACAGGTAACTGAACAGGTTTCTCTACTGGATTAGAGCAGTGGACACATTTTACATCTTTCCAAAAAGAGTCTGCCATTGTCATGATGTATTCTAGCAACAAGAAAAATAAATCCAATCAGAATATTCCTAATTCACAATTATGTTTAAGTTTTTGGAATGCTATGATGGACTTTGGAATACTGAGGAAGTTAATCACCATGACCAAACTATGTATGGAAAACACTTAAAGTATAATAACATTTAAAGGCAGAAAAGTCAGACCAGTTTTAAATAACATCTGGTTTAAAGCAAGGCGTTGATCTGTTCCCAGTTCTTTTCAACCTGGTCCTAAAGAAAATTACAAGGAAACTGAAATAAGATTGTACTATAGGAGAAACTACAAGAATACTTGGTTATGCAGATGACATTGATATCATTGGAGAAAATGAAGTAGAGACGGTAAAAACGCTGACACTCTTAAAGAAAGCAGCTCAGAAAATGGGACTAGTTACCAATCGAGATAAAACAGAATACATGGAAATAACAAGACAGGGAAGGGATAATAACTCTGACCACATGCAAACCGATAATACAAAAATCTTTTCTTAAACGCATTGCACAGCTTAAATTTAATAACTGACCAGGCTCACGACCTAGTTTAAACAGAGTACAAGGAAATGTCTTGGAAGGTTAAAATGGCCTGCATACTTTAGTACTTTATTTTCAAAATCTTCTTGAGTATGTTTTCTTTTTGCATTGATTTAACCAAAGCATGTTATATACTCTGTAGAAGGTACATGAAATGAATATTGTTTAATATCTATAGGGCAATTCTGGTCTCCTGCACAGTGATAGTGACGCCAGTTTTGTAATTACCGTTAGCACACAATATGTGAACATAAATTATAAATGTTTTCTTTAAAAGAAAAATCAATCAGGTAGTTAATGAGTCCTCCTATCTTTCTTCTTCTTTCTATGACTGCTAATCAATACACTGTCCCTTTACTTGTTATATACACTATCAGTTTGTTTAAGGTAATGCATGTTTTTCACAGTTGTGTTTATAACCTATGTCTTACTTAACCCAGGTCTATTCAACTAGCGGCCTGCAGGGCAAATCTGACCGGCAAAAGGCCTATAAAGTGGCCTATGGGTTGTTGCCAGCTGTATTGTATTAACCCTACCAGACCTGAGGCCCTGAACCTAACTCTCCCTTATACCTGAGCTCCTGGGCATTAACGCGAAAAAACCAACATGATATACACAAATATTAGTTACATGCAAACAAGTGGCTAGAATAAGATGAAACTTGGAGACATTGTAGAAAATAGACTTAAGCTTTTATCTAGCTGAATGTGTCACTTCAACTGTGAACGTATTCTTCATGAAATAATTACCCTGCAGAGTCTGAATAAACCACCAAAGTATCGATCACCTGTTGGACTGTGAAAAGCCTAGGCCTACTTTAATTTCCTGTCGAAGTGCTTGGTTCATCAGTCGCTCATTTTATTGTGAATTTTCAGAATTTGTTCACGTAAAGAACACAAATTTAATCCAAACACATACAGGCGGACATCTAGGAAGACTATCAACGAGATCTGATTATGATTGGCTAGTTATTTTTAGTCCGCGATTCATTTTTTCCCGTACTAAACAAATTACCGAAAATTAGGGCCAGCGGTACAGCGCCAGGTTAAGAAATTTCTGGAAAATCAGGCCAGCGGTCTGGTAGGGTTAATGATCTTTCTATGCTTGGGGGTTCCTGCATTAAAAAAAAAAAAAACGTTTATTGGTTGAAAACAATGTTTACAATATTTGATATACATTTACAGAAGCAAAAATATTAAAATGGTAATAATAAAATGGTTAAAAAGATGGTTATGACTGGTACCCTCATTCCACCAAAAAAAAAGGAGAAAAAAGGACGGGATGAGGAAAGCAAAGGCTACCCCTAATTTTTGCTTGTGGTGTTGGTATCCTGACAAGTTCAGTTACTAATGATGATTATAATGATGATGAGATTGACAATTTTTAAATTTCCATCATATGTACATTTTATATACACACAACAAATCGGAACCCTTTTTTCAGAAAGTATCAGCACTATTCTTTTAAATTTCCAGTCTCCACCTTTACATTGGAAGATTGGCTAATAAACAATATCCTTTCTCGAAAGCTGAAATATTTTGGTCATATCAAGCGCCACGACGGATTGGAAAAAAATATAGCAGAAGGCATGGTACCAGGAAGGAGGGGCAGAGGCCGACCGACACGAAGATTGGCACAGGATATAAGTGACTCCTTGAGTGTGAAAGTTCATGAGGCGGGGGAACTGGCAAGAGACCGAGTTTCTTACAGGCAGACTGTGATGAGAGCGACGTTCTGCAAAGGACCTGCTACATGATGATGATGACCTTTACATTTGCATTGTTCTGCTGTAATGCGACGTCACTAACGCGCTCTACTACTGCCTACTGCGTTATTAAGTCGCCGATCAGTCTGACAATTTCCGATTTCCGATTACAGGGCGACTTCAGTCGAATGTAGATATTACAATGTTCACAAGTTTAAGCGATGAAAGTTTCGTTACTCTTCAGACATAGTTTGGCGAGTATTTGAAAGTAGAGCCCAAACTTTTGGCGCTTGAGTAAACCAAACTTTAGTTGAATAGCCCTGTCTTAACCGTTCCAGTTCCTGAAGAAACGACAACAGCATTTGGGGCACTACAACGTATGCTCTGCTTCCCTTGGGGAATTAATATGTACAAATAGAATTTTAAAGATACCTGTGTAGATTTAGCGTCCCCTTGAATAATGGGGAAAAAGTAGTGGTTAATACTTACAAGACGATATCGTCACCCGGAAGAATAATAAACTTCAGCTCCTCTTCTGCAGTGTTGCCACTTTTCTTTGACAAAAAATAGCCAAAACGGTGTCAAAAAATATCTAAAAAGATCTAAATCTGCGTGGAAAAGATCTAGAAAAAACATCCAAATTGAAAAAGTCAAAAATTACATAGCTTTTGTTATGACTTACCCTACATAATTATGTCCTCAACTTCACTGATGTCTGCCTCACAAGATCCACAGGATAAACTTAGCTTGAATAATGAAGTTGAAGCTTCAGATCCAAAATGACCCTGGTATGCTTTAGCTGTTCAAATTTCTGTATAAGTGGAACAGTAGGCTTATTTCTCTAGTCTCATCAGGCCGAATTTTAATGGCACGATAGCATTTAAGTGGTCAAATTTTATCCTGTTTTTCAGGTTATATATAATATAATTCCTAGCACTAAAAACTCTTTCTACGTCAGCATTTGAATGGGGTAGTATCATGGCAGACATGGCACTTTTAAAGAGCTTAAAGAATGGACTGTTTGATGAGGCATCTTTAAATGTTCTCACTTTAGTTTCTGTTTTGTTTGTCCATTCAGCTAACTTTATTTTGGTTAACTGATATTCTGCTTCCGCGACACTATTATCAGTAGCCACTAAAAATTTCATAACTTTACAATATTTAGGTATGTCCTTTACTGGCTGAAGTAGGTTGCTCACAGAAAAAATTGAAATATTTTTCAAAACATCTAGATTTTCATGAAGTCTCTGCTTCAATAATGAGATAAGGAAATCTTGACAGCGTTTTCTTAAGTTGTTCTCTTCATTGTCTGTTTAACAGTCCTTTTGTTTTTAAATCATCAATTTTTGATTCGATTTAATATCCAAGGTGTGGCTTAGGAGCCAAATAGCTCTCTATAGTGCAAGTGAGCAAAATGAGCTTTAGAAGTTGGCAACACCAGTCTTTTACCGAGTGAAATAGCAATGTGAGATCATCAAGTAATTTAACTTTATCAACAAGTTTAGATTCGGACAGTTTATTAACTTTTTGCACTTCCATTAGAATAGGGTATAAAAAGAGAATGAATGACAAATTGTTTTTATCACTGTACATTCCATATAGTATTTCAGCTGTGTAGCACTTTTCACTTTGTCTTGTTATTTTCAAAGTGTGTCTTCAACTTCAGCCATTGCTTCATAATTCTTTCAACAGCTCGTTAAATTGATAACCATCTAGTTTTGCAATCTGACAGAATTTTCGGTGGTGTGGAACCATCATTCAAGGCTGTATATAATGTATTGTATTGCTGTTGTCTGACAAATGATTTGGAAAACCAGTAAAGTGTTTCAGCAATAAGGTATTCCAAATTCCTTGGTAAATATTTAGATGAAGCATGTGATAATGCTAGCTGCAATGAATGACGCATACATTTTATAAGTATTAACGATGGGTTAGCTTCCTTCAACTTGGCATAAACGCCATTGTTTATACCAACCATCACTGAGACATTATCAGTACCAATTACAGCCAAATTCTTCAAGCCTAACTGTTTGATGATTAAAAGATCCTTCAGTTCCTAAACTATACTTTCTACACCACACTTTTCAAATTGAACTAGTCCAAGATTTTTTACAAATCGATCAAAAATGGTCACAGTTTGAAATTGCGCAGTGACAAATTAAAAACATTGCGACTGATACTTCAACTTTTGATGATTCATTTATCAGTATAGTTCTGAAAACAGATGTCAGCGGTGTAATATCTTTAAATGAAACTGCAGTTTTATGTTTTTTTAGTCTCTGCATGACTCTTTGAGTTTTGTATTTTCGCTTTAAATTTCACACTTGCAGTACTTACAACAAGCTTTGGTCATATCCCCAGTTTTTAATTTTGTCATCATGCAACCACTCTTTCAAAATTGTTTGCTCATACTTTACTTTTGGCATGTTGAAAGGTTGTTTTTTCAAAGTGAAAAGCCACATAAGAAGGTGAGCAATTATTTTTTTTAAAACACATGAAAAAGAAAAACGCAAAGTCAGCACCGTGAGGATACGGTTGAAACAAAGTTAGTATGATTTACGCGCGTTTTTATTAATCAGTACCGGGGCTGCCAGATATTTGTGTGTTGACCCCCAGTGAGAGTTCAAAGTTCAAGTAATGGCAGTTGTCACAATGTACGTGCCAGAACAAAGCAAAAATATTGTAGTAAATATTTTAAACAGTAATTATTAAATTGACAATGAAAGAAAAAAAAAATCTTTAAAATATCTAAGTCCATATGAAAAGTATCTAGAAAAATATTTAGGATCTAAACGTCAAAAACAGTATCTAAAAGCAATGAAAAAGATCTAAATTTAGATATAAAAGATCCAAAGTGGCAACACTGCTCTTCTGGTTTTGTTACATTATAAATAATCAATAGCCTCCCCTTTGTCTTGCTGACATAAGACCCCACAGAAGAAGCCAAATCAGGAACTGTACATATTCTTTTCATGAAAAAATATCAGAACAAACAAAAAGTAGAACTGGTACCTTTCAAATTATCACAGACGACAAGTGAATGTTACGACTAGAGAGTCTTCATCAACACATATGATTACAGGAATACACAATCCCACAAACACGAACCAGACTATACAAGATAATCTTAACTGAAGTGTCTACGAGAGGAGACATGAACATAGATAGATGGTCGTCCCGTTATGGGAGGCAATTTTTTTTTTTTTTTTTTAAAGCCAAACTCCGGCTGTTGTCGAGGGACCTAATATAACATTACGGTTGAACGGGGTTTCTGGGACTTGTACATAGGTGATTCTCATCCGAATGGCGACACTTATTACCGCTGGGTATTTATCGCTCGTTGTGCGGTCCTAGGGGGGAAAGGGGGGGGGGGAGACGCAATTTCTTTTTGGGGGTTATTTTAAAACCCTCACTCCTGTTATCATTAGAGACCCTAAGTATAATCTAAGGGTTGAACGGGGTTTCTCATCCGAATGGTGACATCTTGTGTCGCTGTGTGTTTATCGCAACAATAACAACATAAATGGCAGCTGGTCTAGGAGGTAAGCTCTAACAGGCGGACAGGTAGAGCACTGCTCTTCTGATCCGGCAGCTTCTGCAACCTGCCTCGTCCCAAACGTACTGGTTTTACCTTTCCTTTGGAGTAAACAAGGCAGGTCGAGAGAGGGATCATTATGCATGGGCAACATATGATTTCTACAATACTGCCCAGGCTTTGTGCTGTGGAGAGGAGGAACTTTATCCCTGGCCTTAATCGGTCTCGGAAACAAATCGAGAGGCAGCGGTTACGGATTATAAGTCCTTGTCAGTTGGCGTAGACAGGGGCGCCACGGGTTGCCTCTGACGGTGGGAGACATCTTCGAATGTCATGATCAACTACCGTCCGCCTTAAGCTGGGAAGGCCCCAGCCAATAAGGTGTTGATCCGCCACAGCTTGTATGCTTCAATGGGTGGTTGGAGCTAGGACAAAATCCGAACTGCAGGCTGTATAACCAATGCACCAGGCAATAAAAAGAAACATAACACCAAGCTTCGACTTGGCTCTTGGAACGTGAGGACCATGTGTCCAGGGTTTTCCACTGACCTGGAAAACATTAATGATGTGAGAAAAACAGCTATCATTGATGCCGAACTCAACATACTTGACATAGATATTGCTGGCCTGCAAGAAACCCGTCTGCCAGAGGATGGGTCTATTAGAGAAAAAAACTACATTTTTCTGGAAAGGCAGAGGCCAGGAAGAAATCAGGATGTATGGAGTGGGATTTGCAATAAAGAATTCATTGTTAGGATCAGTTGAGAGTCCAACTGGAGGAAGTGACACAATATTATCCCTACGATTGTCTACCCCAAGCGGTTTTATTACCCTTGTTACTGCAGATGCACCCACTCTAACGTCAGCAGAGGACGCAAAGGACTCTTTTTATGAGGAACTGGATAACGCAGTGAAATCAATTCCTAAATCTGACGGCGTCTATATACTTGGTGATTTTAATGCTCGCGTAGGGTCAGACTCAAACTCATAGCCAGTTTTTCTTGGAAAATATAATGTTGGCCACATGAATAAAAATGGGCAGAGACTACTGGAATTCTGCACTAGAAGTGACTTGTGCATCACAAACTCCTTTTTCAAAACTAAAGACCGTCATAAGGTGTCATGGAAACATCCAAGATCTGGCCACTGGCACCAGCTGGACCTTATTCTCACAAGGAGGCAGCACTTGAACTGCGTATCACTAACTCGTAGCTACCACAGTGGTGACTGTGATACCGACCATTCCCTGGTTGCTGCAAGAATTCAGATGAAACCAAAGAGAATTTTCACTTTAAAGAACAAATATATCCCTAGGTTAAATATTTCCAAAACTAAAAATCCTTAAAAGTGTTTTGAGTTTCAACAACAGCTTGAAGATGCTTTCACCCATATCCAGGATAACTCTACAGCAAGCCTAAAATGTGATGACTTTAGGGAGACTGTTTACAAAACAACTGTATCAGTCTATGGGATTAGAGAAAATAGAAGTAAGGACTGGTTTGAAGCAAATAGCCAGACACTCCAACCTTTAATTGACAGCAAAAAGGCAATACTACTGAGAAACAAGGAAAGAACAACAAGGAACACTCTCATTGAATTAAGAGCAGCTAAAAATTATTTGCAAAAGGTAGCTAGGCAGTGTGCTAATAACCACTGGATCCAGCTATGTGAAAGCATTCAAAATGCTAGCAGTGGTGGTAATGTTAGAGGCATGTATGAGGGAATCAAGAAGGCCATCGGTCCTATAATTTAAAAAAAATGCACCACTAAAGAATTTGAATGGGGAGATTATTAATGACAAGAAGAAGCTGCTAGATAGATGGGTGGAACATTATCTGGAGCTTTACTCAGTTGATACTAAACTAGCAGATGGTGCTCTTAATGCCATGGAGATGCTACCAACTCTTGACTATCTGGACACATTTCCAACAGTTGTAGAAGTTGGGAATACTATTGACGAACTGGCTTCAGGGAAGGTCCCAGGCAGAGATGGAATTCCTACTGAAATCATCAGGAGTGGGAAAGACGTTCTAACCCCACACACCCATCAGCTAATAACACTCTGCTGGCAAGAGGAGAGAGGTTTCCGCAAGATTTCAAAGATGCAAACATCATAACTATGTACAAGAACAAGGGTGATCGGAGTGACTGCAATAACTACAGGGGAATATCATTGCTGTGTACTGTTGGAAAAGTGCTCGCGAGAATTGTTCTGCGAAGACTTCAGATCCTGGGAGATCGCGTTTACCCAGAGTCCCAGTGTGGCTTTCGTGGAAACCGATCTACCACAGATATGATATTTTCATTACGTCAGTTGCAGGAAAAATGCCGCGAACAAAATCAACCACTTTATGTTGTTTTTGATTGATCTTACCAAAAAATTTGATTTGGTTAGTCGAAAAGGTCTGTTCAGTGCACCGAGGAAGATTTGGTGTCCACCTACTCTACTGAGTATTATTGAGTCGTTCCACACAGGTATAAAAGGTAAAATCAACTTTGATGGTGAAACATCGGACGAGTTTTTAATCAAAAATGGAGTGAAGCAGGTGTGTGTACTTGCTCCTACCCTCTTTGTATATACTTTTTACTTCTTTTGACATTGCCTTTCGAGATCAGGAGGGTGGTATTTTCATTCAATCTCGATGTGACGGCAGCCTTTACAATGCACGCAGGCTGAAGGCCAAAACTAGGATAAGAAAGGTACTTATCAGAGAGCTGCTGTTTGCAAATGATGCCGCAATAACCACCCACTCAGAGGAGGAGCTGCAATGTTTAATATCTGCCTTTGCTGATGCGTGCTGTGAATTTGGACTAACAGTCAGCAAAAAGAAGACAAAGGTTATGGTGCAAGGTGTCAATGACAGACCTACAGTCTACATTGACGGTGGAGAGCTTGAGACAGTAGATCATTTTACTTATCTGGGTTCCCCAGTGAATAGTAAACAATCGCTGGACCAAGAAATCAACATCAGGATAGGTAAGGCAGCAACAACAATGAGCAGATTGACAAAGAGAGTTTGGGAGAACAGAAAGCTCACAATTAAAACAAAAACCCTTGTCTATCAGATTTGTGTTCTTAGCACTCTGCTTTATGGCAGTGAAACTTGGTCAACCTATTTGCACCAAGAGAGACGGCTTAATAGCTTTCACATGCGATGCCTAAGAAGAATACTTGGCATTAAGTGGCAGGACAAAGTCACAAACACTGGTACTACAACAGTCTTTTCCATGCTCAGTCTTCGAAGGCTCAGGTGGCTGGGTCACACATGGAGAATAGAGGATGGCAGAGTCCCAAAGGACACCCCTTATGGTGAATTAAAGACAGGAGGAAGATGTCGAGGCCGACCTCTACTACGTTATAAAGATGTATGCAAGCGGGACATGAATGATACAGGTATTGAGGCGGACTCATGGAAACAAGATGCCATGGACCGTGTTGTGTGGAAAGGGCATATCAGGAAGGGAATGAGACTGAAGGAAGAAATGATTGCAGAAAGGATGAGAGCTGAGCGTCTCAAAAGAAACGGATTAAACACAAATGTTGTTAACAAAGGTCCTGAAATCCCATGCTATCATTGTGGAAGACTTTTCTTGACACGGGCGGGTCTTGCTAGTCACACTCGCCATCGCCATAGGCTGTGAGTCTCATGCCTCCTCATAGCGCAATATAACACTATCGTCTGGAAAGACGGAAAGGTGCCAATGAACAACATAAATAAGTGACAGAAAAAACCCCCGAGTATCTATTATAATAGTCATACATTGAAAATAGAACAAAGTCTTACAAGAATGACATAGGATAACAAGTTAAAGCATTATGTGGAATTAAGAAAAGAAATCTTAGCATTCAGTACACTCCCATTAGCGTTCCACCCCCATCTTCAGCAGCAAGCGAAGAGTTCAAATTTCGATGGTTGACGGGGCCCTAATATAACCTAACGTTTGAACTGGATTTCTTAGACTTGTACCCAGGTGATTCTCATCCGAATGGTGGCACTTTGTGCCGCTGTGTATTTATCGCTCCTTGTGTGGTCCTAGGGGATTAAACTTATATTTAAAAAAAAAACGGAAGGCCCTCAAAGGGATTTTTTCACAGTGAATAATTTGAGAACGGTATTCGGAAGAGTCTCTTAAACTTCATTCATTAATTGAGACAAGAATTCTGTAAGTCACCCCAATACAAGACGCAATTTTGTTTGGGGGGAGAGGGGGGAGGGGTTATTTTAAAGTCCTCACTCCGGTTATTGTCAGGAACAATAAATATAATATAAGGGTTGAACATGGTTTCTCATCCGAACGGTGGCATCTTGTGTCGGGTGTTCATCGCTCGTTGCCTTGTCCGGGTGGGGTTGAAAGAAAGTCAGTCGGTTATGAAAATTTATCAAGTAGGAGCCAGATACTTTTTGAAACAATAACAACATAATTAAGTGAGAGAAGGAAACGAATATCCAAATATAAGAGTCGTATATTGAAAATGAAATAAAGTCTTACAAGAAAGACATATGATATCAAGTTTAAGGAGGCTTCAATGAGGCTAGCATACTTGTCTAACCAACATGTCGTCCTTTTAACTGGCTGTTCGTTCGATTGTTACCCCTAGTCATCCACCTGGTCGTATCATAAGTGACTGCGCACTTTTTTCACTAAGTAAAAAGGACGATTTTAAAAGGCAATCGTCTCATCTACATCCCTTCAATTAGATATCTGACCACCTGCTTTCCCTGGTCGTCTGCTGTGTTGTACCATAAGTGACTGTACACTTACATCATCATCAGTTCTCGTTTTGCCTAGTGGCACATGAGGCTTCAGAGAGGACTTTCCGTGCTTTCCTGTCCTGTGCAATCTTCAGTGCAACTGTACACTTACAAGTCTTGTCAGCTGTTCTTCACAGAGGCTATCTTGTTATCTTACAAACGATTTTAGTCCCTTTATTTAAAAAAAAGAATCAAATATTAAAGGCGGGTCATAACGGCTGCATCCCAACCAGAGGCTGCTGCGTCCTCACCTTTAACACGGTGTACTTTTAAAAAAAAAACATCGGCCACACCGTCATTTTGTGAGAAAGTAAGATAACCTCCGTGATGAATAGTTGACAAGTCTTGTAAGTGTACAGTCATTTATGATACAACTCGGCAGATGACCAGAGAAAACAGATGGTCAGACATCTAGTGGAGGGGTCGACTGGATGGTTAGAGGGGTAGACTTCTTTAAAAATAGTCTTTAAAAGAAATTGCAGTCACTTTTGATACAACTAGGCAGACGACTAGGGGAAACAGTAGGCCGGACAGCCCGCTTATGAATGTTGAATGTTGAATTAGGAATCGACATCACAGCACTCGGAACACCACCATAAGTGTTCAGTGCCCATCTCTAGCAGCAAGCGAAGTGTTAAAATTCCGATGGTACCAGTAACTATTTGATTGTATATCCGTCTCGCCTTTCCCCTGAGTGTCGAGCGTCGGCCAGATCCCCTTGTAACTCATTACAGTGCCGTTCTCCTCAGTCGCTAATGATCTATCTGTTCCTCGACACTGTTCACTCGCTCCCAAAGGGTCCTCACAACATCCAGCTTGTTATACATCAGTTCACCACTAAGTGGTGCAGAACCGGCCAGTCCATCTGTCTGCTCGTTTCCTAACACACCACTGGAATAACGTGGAAAAAAAGTTATCCAAAGGATGCTAACTACCCGGGATCTCTGAAGTGATGCTTGCCACTCTGCGCAAAGCATGCCTGTCTCCACCTTTCTGAGCATGTTCTGTGAGTCAGTTACAATTACAACATGTGTGTACAGCTGATTCTCAAGCCAACATAAGGCAGCAGTGACTGCCTCCTCCTCCATTCTCAAACTAGACGTTGTGATATCAAATGGGAGGCTTTGTTGCACCAAGCCACGTTAATTCGCATTTGCGATGAACCTCTATGCACTTCGTCTGTCCCTCAACACAGAGCCATCTGTATATACAATCACATCAGTTGGGACGGAATTGTCATGAATTATTTGTTGAACTTCTCATTCTGCAGCACCAGCTGGCTAGTACTTGCACTCATGTCCAAAGTGATAGAACCCTACATGCTCGCTTGAGGGACTTTTTGTTTGTGAGATAGCAAAACAGTTGACAAAACTTGTAGGTGAACAGTCACACGGTACAACCCAACAAGCGACCAGGGGAAACAGAAGGTCAAACATCTAGTTGAAAGGATGACTAGTTGCTTAGATGGTAAGACTGCCTTTTAAAATCGCTTTTTTTTTACTTTTGTGAAAAAGTGCATATATGATACAACACGGTAAATGACTAGGGGAAACAGTCGATCGAACAGCCAGCTAAATGGACGACATGTTGGTTAGACGGATATTCCAGACTCCATGAAGCACAGTTGACAAGATTTATAAGTGTAAAGTAAGACAAAGTCACTTATATCACACACCCAGGCCAGACGACCAGAGGATAAGAAGGTCAGACATCTAGTTGAAGAGACGACTAGTTAATTAGATGAGTTTGCACAAGTACAGTAAGACAAAAAGACATTGAGAAACTTAAAGCGGTTAAGTGTAGAAAGACACTGATTGGCTTTAGGTGTATTACGGATATTGGGGCTGCTCTGAAGACACGTGGCATGACCAGTGAAACTAAATTAATTAGCAAGAAGATCGACAATCTGGCCACTAGGTAGCATTGTGTTTTGTAAAAGTCGCCTTGTGTTTTGTAAAAGTCAACCTGTGTTTTGTAAACGTCGCTGTGTGTTTCCTAAAAGTTGCTTCATATTTTATAAAAATCGCACTGTATTTGTAAAAAGTCGCCGTGTGTTTAAAAGTCGCCTTGTGTTATAAAAAAGTCGCCTTGTGTTTTCTAAAAGTCGCCTCATGTTTTCTAAAGTCACCACGTGTTTCCTAAAAATTATCCTTAGTTTTCTAAAAGTCGCCTTGTATTCTCTTAAAGTTGCTCTGCGTTTTCTAAACTTTGCCGTGTGTTTTCCCAAAGTCGCCTCGTATTTTCTTAAAGTCGCCTTGTGTTTGTCTAAAGTTGCTCTTTGTTTACTTAATGTTGCTGTGTGTTCGACTCCTCAGGGACAGCCAATGAAAGACTTGTGTCATATATTAGATGGTGACTTAATGTGTACCAAGGACAGTGGACTACTTAATAAAAAAACTTCAGTAAAGTTCTACAAGAGCAGAACATGAACATAGATGGCCGTCTTGATATGGGACACAATTTTCGTTATTTTAAAGCCCCACTCCAGCTGTTATTGGGGGCCACAACATAACCTAACGGGGGAGGGGGGGGGTTAAACTCCATTCATTTGTTGAGACATGAATATTGTAAGCCACGCCAAATCAGGACACAAATTTCTTGTTGTTATTTTAAAGCTCCCTCTCCGGCTATCGTCGGGGACCCTAAATATAATCTAAGGGTTTAACAGGGTTTCTCATCTGAATGGTGGCATCTTGTGTCGCCGGGTCTTTATCACTCGTTGTGTGGTTAATATGGGGGTTGAAAGAAAGTCAGTCGGTTATGAACATTTACCAAGTGTGAGAAAGATACTTTTTGAAACAATAACAACATAAATAAGAAAGCGAAAGAAACAATTATCCTATTATAAGAGTCATACATTGAGAATACAATACAGCCTTACAAGCAAGAGATAGGATAACAAGTTAAAGCTTATATGTTGAATTAAGAACAGACATCTTTACATTCAGGGCACTTCCATTAGCACTCTATCCACATCTTTAGCAGCAAGCAAAGTGTTCCAATTTTGATGCTTTAAGTTTCATTAGCTGACTCTTTAATATGGTAAGCATTCTAACTCCATAATCTGTCACTGACAGGATCATATGGATGGAACATTGTGAACAGCATTCTTTGTTTCATGTCCATTTCTGCCATAATCTTGAGAGCATCGAGTCCTTTTGGCAAAACATAAGGCTACTTAGTGGCCAGATTCTTGACCTTCTTACTAATTTGTTTTGTTTCACTGGTCACGCAAGTGTCTTCAGAGCAGCCCCGATATCCGTGATACATCTTAAGTCACTCAATGTATTTCTACACTCAGCCACTTCAAGTTGCTCATTGACTTTATATCTTACTGTACTTGTGCAAACTGGTCTAGTAAATTAGTCGCCCCTTCAACTAGATGTCCGACACCATCTGTTCTTCTGCCTGGGTGTGTCATAAGTGACTTTGTCTTACTGTACACTTACAGGTCTTGTCAACTGTGCTTCAACGGAGGCTAGCGTACCCATCTAACCAACAGGTTGTCCCTTTAACTGGCTGTCTGATCAACTGTTTTTCCCTAGTATTCCACCTAGTTGTATCATATGTGCGCTTTTTCACAAAGTAAAAAAAAAAAAAAAGAAAGGACGATTTAAAAAAGAAAAGTCTTTCCATCTAACAAGTCATCGTTTTAACTAGATGTCCAGCTTTCTTTTTCCTCTGGTCGCCTGCTGGGTTGTACCATAAGTGACTGTCGTAAAATTAGCATTGTGTTTAGTAAAATTTACCCTGTGTTTTGTACAAGTTGCTGTGTGTTCCCTAAAAGTCACTTAATGTTTTCTAAAAGTCACTTTATGTTTTCTAAAAGTCACCATGTGTTTCCTAAAAGTCACCTTAGGTTTTCTAAAAGTCACCTTGTATTTTCTTAAAGTTGCAGTGTGTTTTCTAAATGTTGTGTTTTCTTAAAGTCACCTTGTATTTTCTTAAGGTCGCCTTGTATTGTCTAAAAGTTGCTTTGTGTTTGAATCCTCAGGGACAGCCAATGAAAGACTTGTGTCATACATTAGATGGTTCAAGATGTCCCAGAGGAGAAAGACAGAGTGACTTGATGTGTACCAAGGACAGTGGACTACTTGCTAAGGAAATTCAGTGACCCACCTGCCAAAACCAATGACATACTTAAGAAGTATCTTGAGACACTGAAGGTTGTCTAAAAGAAGCAAGACAACAAGCGATGTCCCCAAGAGAAAAGACATCTAGTGACTTGAATAGTACCAAGGATAATTAATTAATTACAAAGAAATATCAGTGAACGAGTGACCTGCTGGATTACAAAGGTGAAAGACATCAAGTTGTCTCTCAATGGAAAAAGATATAGAGTGATTTATTTAAGATGTCCTAAGGATGCCTTGCCAAGGAAAACTGGTGAAGACCTACTAAGGAAAGTAGTGAAAGTTTTGTTACACACAATGAGCGACTTAAGATGTCCCAAAGGATAAAGACATCAAACAACTTAAGGTGTCCCATGTGTAGTGGCTGACCTTATCAAAGAACTTCAGTAAAAGACTTACCAAGATCAGAGAGCTGGCTGAGGAGAATCTTGGATGACTTTAGGTGTCCCAAATGAGAAAGCATCAAGCGATTTAATGTGTACCAAGACAGGGAACGTCTAACGAAAGATATAGCCAGCTCTATTGTGTCCTGAGGATAGTGGTTGACTTACTAAGAAACTTTAGTGAGCGACTTATGAAAACCAGCAACCAACTAGAGAATTACGCTGAGCCACTTACAAAGACAAGTTGCGAGGTACATTGTGCAACTTATGGTGTCCCTCGGTCCATAAACCACTCTTCTAAATAGTTGACATGCCAACTATACGCTCTCACTGAACATCCACATCTAAATTGTGACAGGAAACCAATCCAATTGACTCAATTTTTCTATTTTGTTATATAAAAAGTCTTAGCACAATAAGCAACAGGGGTCCTAATACCCCATATCTATCTCCTTTTGTTATAACTTTAATTTATTTTACTCTATTTAAAGTCATAGCACTATCTGTAGTTACCCTCAATGACCCCTAAAACCTCTCATGTAACCAACTGACATGACAAATTGACCCTTCATTGAACCACCTTGAAACAACACATGCCTTATTTACCCTACTTTTTCATTTCTTCCTCTATATATGTCATAGCACCATATGCAGTGATGGCCTTAGCCACTGACTCAATGACCCTAAACCTCCTATGTAACTAGTCACCATATTAACCCCTCACTAAGCCACCAGTACCCAACATTGCACCACAACACCCTCCTCTGTACCTGAATGTTTTATTTTCACTCTCCATAAGTCACAGCACAATATGTTCTGACCTCTCAATGATCCCTAAATCTTATGTATCCAACCGACACAATAACCTGATCCCCTCACTGAGCCACCAGTACCTAACACTGTGATACGATACCCGCCACTTTGCCATAATTTTTCATTTTTCCTCTATACAAAGACATAGCACCATTTACCTAGGGGGCTTCAATGGCCATCAATGCCCTTAAAACTCCTCATGTAACTAGTCAACATGAAACTTGACCACCTCATTGACCTAAAACTATGACACTTCACCTTCTATTTTGCCATAAATTTTCATTTTTTTTTTAAATATATATAAAGTTGTAGCACCACATGCCAAGGAGACCTTGATGGCACCTAAAACCCCTCATGTAACTAGATGATACAACAACTTGACACCTCACTAATCCACCACCACCTAACACAATGAAACTCTAAGATATCTCATTTCTGAGGCCTGAAGCTGGCTTCTGTGAGCTGCTGTAATTACCAGTGACTCACACGCATAGGTTAGGACTGGCACATAGGTACAGCCATTTTCATCCTCTTGCCAATTTATCTTTTGCTGAGAAACCCTCGGTTTATGGCCTGAAAGAGTCTCCCAGCAGCTGCTTTTCGTGTAGCCAGCTGTCTTAATGCCCCCGTTTCGGTCTATTACAGCTCAGGATATTTGAACTAACTGATCTGCTCCAATGTATACTGTCCCATCATGATCTAGCATTTCTTCTTCTCTCTTAAGATCACCATGGTTTTAGTTTTGGAGAGAGAAAAGAGTTACTACTGGAACCTATTATTATTACAAATTCACGTTAAAATATGGCTGTTTTAAAACACTCATCTGCAAATGTAGCACATTTAAATTCTTGTTTATAATCCTGGTGAAGGAGGTGCAGTTATTTACACTAATGGATATGTCGTTCGACATTTACAAAGCTCATGGGCTATCACTGTTTTGGTTCAAAAAAGAACTGTAGAAGAAGAGAACAGTGCTTTTGCCTCAACTACAAGTATTCTGACTACAAAAGTGATATTGATAACAAAAGCAATGATGTGGCTAGAAACGCAGAATTTTGCATGCATGCTTTTCAAGTGATACCATTAGCATGCTTAAGAAGATGGAGACAGGATGGGTTTGAAGACAATGGTTGGAGTCTTTCAGGAAATTTAGACTGACAGGAATCAGTTTTATATTTGTGTGCCAGGGCACTCTGGGTTAAGAGGGAATGAATGAGCAGATTGGCTTACTGGTAGGGCCATGATAGGTACAGGACAAGCAATGGACTGGGCCGATATTCTTAATGCTGTCAATAAAGCAGGGCAACGATGATTCAGGAGACGATTGTGAATAAACAGCATTTAAAAGACTACAACAGTTCAAGTCAGAAGAGGTATTGCCAGACATAAACACTACAGAGGTAGCCAAAAAAGACTAATAAACCAACACAGAACTGCTTTTATAAATTGCCACATGCTGAGGCACATAATGAAGATGGGATTTGAGTGTTTATGGACTTGTCTGATGTGTGATGAGGATAACTGGTTGATTAACTTACTAACCAACTTGTTCAGTCTGGGCAGGAAACAGCAAAGCAGCAGAGATCTCTTGGGAAAAGCCACGGCTCCCGATGTATAGAAAAAAAATAGCTTCATTGTCTCATAATAATCATTCCATTAGGATAAATATAACAATTTCATTGCATAAATTTGCATGAATATGGAAAGTCATTTTTTTTTAAATTCCAAAACCCAGGAATAAATACATTTGTTAAATTGTGTGTGTGTGTGTGTGTGTGGGGGGGGGGGGAGGGGTGGGGGGTGTGGGTGGGTGTGTGTGTGTGTATATATATATATATATAAAAACTCAAAAACATTATCAGATGAGTGCATTTTCAACAGATAACATTTGCGGGTAGATTGGTGACATATACATGAATTATATGAACAAAAATAAACAGTAATCTTCAACTCCAAAAATCATCATAAAAACTTGAACAATTAACAAACTAGTGAGTATCTTTCTTCTTGTGTTTAACACTTTGTAATTGATATTTACATAAAAAACAATGATGTTTATATAATGCACTTTATACATCTGTTGTAAATAAACAGTTTTGTGAACACTGAACAGATATTTGTGTTAATAAACAAAACAAAAAGTAAAGAACCTTTCTCATACCACTGTTGCATTGGGAATATCGTGCAGCATCTATATTTTTTTACAGACCAATCAACACTCAGTAACCTGATAACCTGTTGTCAGAGCAAACAAATTACTGCTTTTTGAAATATATTACCTACATTGTTTTTGGTTACTGCAGCCTGCAATGCCTATTGTCTTCAGTATTTCAAAATACTGTTTTTTTT